>CM062814.1:828118679-828364714 GCA_031772625.1 Pinus tabuliformis
AGTCCCCAACGATAAAACTTATACTAACAAGAACCTCAAAACTAGACACATTTACTACATAATACTAGACCTAAGGCTTATAAACTCCACCAAAAATAGTAGTCACAATGCATTAATTTGATATCTTGGTTGGAGATGAAGGAGCCATTCCTAAATTCATCCAGAATAAATGTGTTGTCTAGAAGAAGAAGTACCTCCTTGGAGAGTGCATCCACCCTAGATCATTATGTTCTCTAAAGACATATGAAAACAATATATCCTAAATCAATGCTACAATCTCTTTCAATTGCTACAATGGGGATGAGGCCTAAATCTATGTGTTGTCCTACATATAATGTACAACCAATTCAATATCCCCAAACACCTATAAGCATTGAACATTCCATAAGAGGGAAGCTTTGAATAAAGAAAAAATTTCTTTACATTCTCCCATATAATTTATCCCAGCGTGGATCTACCAACAAAATTGTGTTTGTTAACGAGATGTAAGGTAATGCCTAGACTAGAATGAAGACCATCCTCATCATCGGCCTCATCAAAGAAGCCCAAAGGTTTATCTTGATTAATAATTGTTCAAGTAAAGAGCAAAAGACTACGTGATTAAATGTTTTGTTGTGCAAACTATCTAAAGAAATTGCTTGAAATACCACTTGAGTTTAAGAGGAGAGTTTATGCTTGAAAAGGCATCTATTATGTGCCACGCAGTGACCTAAGGCACAACAAGTGGCAAAGCTCTAATATTTTTTAGGATTTTCCACTCAAAATAAACTTAACAACTATCCTCTACATCTTATTTAACTTATAAGCCTTGGAAATTTACCTATGATTCAATAAGGGTCCAAATAGGCATAGTAAAAGGGAACTTGAGAAATAAAAGACATGTATCTTCACCTGCACCATAACAAAGGACATAGAAACTAGGACCCTCGCACCCCCTTCTTTTTCCTTTAAGCCCAACTTAACACCCAATTTTTAAGGATTAGCTAAAAAAGTAAAACACTTTTTAGTGGAGCTTTAGATTAACATATTTTGTCGTATCACCATGAAATATTTTTCTTGATTATTCTCCAGGAAGGAAACATAACCCAACTTTGTCTTATATTCACTTGGGCCCACACTAGCTCATCATTCCCTTCCCTTGTCCTAATATGATCATATTTAGGTTCTAAAATAAATATTTTCCATGAAAAGTGCAGAGCCACATCAAGTTTAAGATTAGATGTAGAAAGTCACTCTTGATTCCAAATCATTGTAAAGTCCCAACAATCAATAGGGAAAATTTTAAAGATAATTTTTTTCATAAAAGTTTAGAAACATTGGTGAATCTTACAAGTTCTTATTATACAAACTATAAAATGTTTGGTCATATTTTTGAAAAATATTCATTTCTCTAATAATCCTATATAATTTCTATAAAATTTGAGTGATTTTAAAGTAAATCATTTTATCCTATAAAATTGAGTGAGTCATTTAAAATAAATATATAAATATATAATCATTTATAAATATTAACCCCTAAACATTTCCTAAAAACAATCTTATTAAAAATACATATTCCTCTTTCTGATAAAAATTTAATAATGTCTATACACAAAAAAAAAAATATTATGATTGTATCTTACAATGGTGTTTAACTTTATACTAATGCAAATGCAAACCTTGAGGCTTGATATAACATGCCACGCTAGATGACTTCCTACATAAATGTTCTGAATATGGATTTCGATTGGTTGGATGAATTTCAAGTATTCTTTTGCCCTAAGTGGATTTAGTCCAATATTATCTCTAAGGACAATGTACTTAGCGGTAATAAGTAAAATGTACTTAGCGGTAATAAGTAAATAAAAGATAAATATAAGCACTTATATATATATATATATTTGGTTTAAATACCCAAACACATTGGCCATTGAGTGGCACAATCTGCAAGATAAAATCCAGTTCGTATGATGATACTTTCCACTAAAATTAAATACAACTTTACGAAACTAATTACAGTTTTTGTAATATATTGGAATTATAAACTAAAATCAAACCTAGTACAAAGTATTATAGATCTACATTTAAATACTAAAATTTATATAAAGTATAGATAGTAAAATAGTAAAATTTGTAAAAAGTATAGATAGTAAAATTCTATTGTTCAGGGAAATTGTCCTTTTTCTCAATTCCAAAGTGATAGCCAGGGTGAATAAAACAATAGTCATTATAATTAATTTCAATAAAATAATAACAATTACAGCTAGGAAATAAATTGTTCAATTGTCTTCTGTCCTCAATTCCAAGGAGATGTCCAGGCTGAATACAACAATAGTTATTATAATTAACTTCAATAAAATAATAGCAATTACGACTAAGAAATAAATTGTTCTTTTCTTAATTGCAAGGTGATAACTAGGGTGAATAAAATAATAGTTATTATAATTAGCTTCAATAAAATAATAATAATTACAATTAAGAAATTATAAATGGTTTTTTCTCAATTCTAAGGTGATAACTAGGTGAATAAAATAATAATTATTATTATTAGCTTCAATAAAATAATAATAATTACAATTAAGAAATTAAATTTGGATAGGACATAATAACTATTTTATTCCACCATTCAAAATAGTTCACATAAAATAACCATTTTATTAATTCTTCAAAATAATCCACATAAAATATATTTTATTTTACAGACTAATTATATATAATTTAAGAATAGTCTTTTTTCGGTAGAAATTATATAGGAGAAAATTTTGCCACTTGTTCGCTGTTTCGAAACGGGTCCCAAAATTTTCTCCTACGTGATTTCTTCCGAAAAGACTCTTCTTAATGTAGTATGGATCACAGAAGTCTAAATTCAAAATATATATAATTATTATATTTTTCAATTTTATAATGGATTTAATGGTTAGTACAATTTGAATGTCTCTAAGTGTCAAGATATATTTCTTCTAAAAAGATCATATATTTTTGAACTTAGACTTTTGCGAACCATAATAATTATAAAACATCTTTCCGAGATATTCTCGTCTTTCCGAGATATTCTCATCAGTGCATCTTCAGAACAAGATGAGGAATGAGATCAAGGCATTAGGATAAATAGATGTAGAGAGCTGCTAACTCGCTTAACAACTAGTTAGCAGCTCTCTACATCTATTTATCTTAATCACTGGATCTAATTCCTCATCTTGTCCTGAAGTTTATCTTAATCACTGGATCTAATTCCTCATCTTGTCCTGAAGATGAACCGCATTGGCTAGTTCAAAAGGCTTCGACCAGAATACCTAATTCCTCATCTTGTCCGAAAGATGAACCACACTGGCTGATTCAAAAGGCGTCTACCAGAATATCTCTTATATAGTTTTTAATGAAAGATGTTATAAAGATCATATATTCATATCCAAAAGTTAAAAATATATACACCTTAATATGTTTTAATAATATAATAAAATATATTTTTATTTTGTTTTTGAAATATTGTTATTTGTCATATAAATAGATTCAATATGCTGGAAATTTTAGACATTCCTTAAAAGTTTCTTATAAAAAGACTTATATAATAAATGCGAATAATTAAAAATTATATAATATTTCCAAATACGGCGAAAATCGGTTTGCAAATTGTAATCTACACACAAATTCATATTCTGAATTCAAAAATGACTATTTTTTTTCAGAGAGAAAAAGCTTCATAGTCAATATAAAAGTTCAGATGATACATAAAGGCTCAAAAATAGCCAGCTTGCCAGCATATGAAATCAAAACAATGCAGAAATAGGACATCCCAAAGGAGGCCTAACATCATCAGTCCAAAATCACAGCTAAACAGTGATGTAGAAAAAAGGAGCATCAAATGTCTATACACATATAACAAAAAAAATTAGATGTATAGTAAGTGAACAAAAAGATGATAAGAAGGGTTCATAATCCAGGGATGGAAAAGCCCTGGATGTAGCAAGAGCGCTCTCCATCAGAAACCAACATAGACCAAGAACCAGACTCTAAAGTCAGCCCCTTCTTTGACAGACGGCCAGCTTGAACATTTTGGGAACGGAAGATGTGGCGAATTGAGCACTGTTTCATATTCCCCCAGAAAAACATAATCCTGTCCATCCACCCAGTGAATTGAGGACCACCGATGGTCCATCATTGTTTTTGAATCGCTATAAATTGAAATGTTCTAAATATCAAAAAACACACAGAAAGCAAGCAGCCCTGCAAGAGCCTTAACTTCAGCCAAACTGTTTGAACCTTCCCACCGTTCCATGATAAAAAATATTACAACTTCTCGTCCATAATAACATGAACACCACATCCACAAATAATATTATTCTGCTCGGCCAGCTGTGTTCATACTACATTCTAATCAAAACGTGCTGCAGGTGCTCCTGCCGTTTCCAATGCTTAATATATTACTCCATTTATTCAATTTGTAAACTATATATAACAGGATGATGGTTCAGGAATTTAACTGTGAAATGGCCCGGGAGTTCCAGACCATCCGTCCAGGCACTTGAAGAGGGGCGAAATAATCTTGCCTTCACGGATTCCGGTGTAAACCTTTTCAATATATTCGCCCGGAGAAGTTACCCGATCGCCGGAAAGGAGCTGGGTGCCGAGCTGCGATCTCGCGAAGTCGTAGAGAGGAAAGGATCTGCATTCCTGGATTCTGTTGGGAATCGAACCCGCGACCCCCCTTTCGTAGTAGTCCTGGCGAGCGCGCCCTATTTCTGCTTCCATTTGGTCTTTCAATTCTTTCTCGAAGGCGGGAATCTTGTTGAAAATGGAGGACTGGGTTTGAGTTTGAATTTGGGCAGTCTCGGTCAGAGCGTGGGCAACGAGAACTTGTCTGAGCTGTTGCATCAATGGGTAGTTCTCGTTGCAGGGGTCGTCCACGTAGGCGAAGACGTGGAGGTTCTCGACGGCCTGGAGGAGGTCTTTTTCGCAGAAGCGCCCGGCGGTGAGAAGCTCGCCGTTGTGCGTGCTCAGTGTTTTCTTGGCCACGTGGGAGACCACGTGCTTCACGGTGCTAAGCATGTTTTCTTCCAGGTGTCGCAAATCCGCGGCCTGACAGAGCGCGAGCAAATACGTGGAGACCATGAGATTGAGTATGTCGATTGCCTCGGCTGATTTGCGTGCTGAGATGAGGCCCAGAGAATTGACATCTTGGTTGTGCTGCTCGGCGCTCTGGACGTGGGTGGTGACAGGGCTGGCGAGGTACTGGAGCTCCGATGTGTAGGAAGCCATGGCTATCTCGGCGCCCTTGAAGCCGTAGTCGAGGCTCGGGTTGGGGCCACCGCTGAGATTCGAAGGCAGGCCACCGTTGTAGTAATCGTTGACGAGCTCCGAGAATTGGGCGAACATTAGCTTCCCGATTGCGGCGAGAGCGAGGCGCAGGTTGTCCATGGAGACACCGATTGGGGTCCCCTGGAAGTTCCCGCCGTGCAGTGCTTTGTCTCGAGCAACGTCAATTACAGGGTTGTCATTGACAGAGTTAATCTCTCGCTGGATCATGTGGGTAGCGGATCTGATGACTTCGATTTGGGGACCGAGCCACTGTGGCGAGGTTCTGAGAGCATAACGATCCTGCTTCGGCTTCTGCAGGGGATTCATCTCGTGCTTTTCGGCGGCATTTTTCATGTAGGAGCTCCCATCCAGAACATATTCCATTATGGCCGCGGCTTCCATTTGGGCAGGATGGTGCTTCAGCCTGTGTGTCAATGGGTCTGTGAACTCTGGTTTCCCGAGCATCACTTCGCAGAACATGGCGGACAGAACTTCTGCAGCAATGCAGATAATGTTGGCATCGAAGCAAACGATGGAAGCCAGAGCAGCTCCGACCGAGGTCCCGTTAACGATGGCTAATCCTTCCTTGGGCTGGAGCTCAAAGGGCTTCTCGACTCCGATTTGCTGAAGCGCTTCCAGAGCACCGAGTTCCTTACCGTCTCTGCATCTGGCTCTGGAATTGGGTCGCCCTGTTATGAAACCTGCAATGTAGGACAACGGTACCAGGTCGCCCGAGGCTGTAATGGTGCCCTTCAGAGGCAATTTTGGAGTAATTCCCGCATTCAGAAGTTTCTGGATTGTTTCCAGAATCTCCCACCGGATTCCAGAGTACCCCTGCATCAGAGTATTTGTGCGCACCAGCATGGCTGCCCGGGTCGTTTCTTGTGGCAGAACGTTGCCTTCTGTCAGGACTCCCGAATTCAAGAACCTGATGAGCTCCTTCTGCAGCTCGGCCCCCTGGTTCGTTCGTCTGTGCGAAGTGGCTCCGAAGCCTGTCGTCACACCGTATGTATCAGTGCCCTTGAGCATGTTTTGCAGAACCCAGTTAGAGCTCTCATCCACCCGTGCCTTCGCTGACACTGCATCTAATCTCACCTTGGCCTCTGGTCTCCTGGCAACTGCGGTCACATCCGCGATTGTCAGCGATTTGCCTTCAATGGAAACTTCCTCGGATCCGAAATAGGACTCCACCATGAGCTTCACTTCTTCAAAGTGGGAGCCCTGCAGGGCCTTGGCAGCCTGCCTCCAATTCAGAGGGTCTGGTCCATTCTGAATGCAGAGATCAACAGAATGCACATGATGAAATCCATTTCCATTTTGATTTCCATTGGCCTGCACAGCGCCCAGGTCTGCCCCTGCAACCATCTTTGGCCGGATCTCAATTTCTTCTTCCAAACACGATTCCCGAAGAGACCAAAGGTACTTGAAAACACAAACCAAACAAATCACAAGATGAGTCGATCCTCTCACTGAACAATTTCTCCCTTTAAATCCATGTAACTACTACAATTTCAAGAACCTGAACAATTTATGTCTTTAAATCCATGTGACTACAGCAATTTCAAGAACCCAAACATAAACTATGGGGCAGCAATGGGCTATAGTAATTACATACATTTATGTCTTTAAATCCATGTGACTACAGCAATTTCAAAAACCCAAACATAAACTTATGGGGCAGCAATGGGCTATATTAATTACACACATACATTTATGGCGCAGTAAATTGGCTATAGTTTTGTTATGAAGTATTATGTAATTTCAAGAATAAAAATATAAATCAAAAACAAAAACATAAATCCAAGTTCGTAAATTTAAAAATAAAGCAGTAAAGATATAAATCAAGAACAAAAACATAAATCCAAATTCATGAATCTAAAAATAAACCTATAAAACAGTATAATAGTAATATAGTATGAAGAAATTCAAATTTCAAATTCTTGTGAATCAAGTCAAGAAACAGATCAATATTATGAAGAATGACAGCGTCAAAAAAATTCAAATTTCAAATCCCTGTGAATAAAACTAAAACAAAACAACGTAACAATATTGTGAAGAGATACAAATTTTAAATCCCTGTGAATCAAGCCAAAAATACACCCAAACACATAAATTCAACAATTTCAAAACCCCAGCCCAAACACATGACAACTTCAATCAATCTACAATTCCCCACACATATAAATACGCAATTCCGCACAGCCAGAAGCTTCCTAAATACCGGAGAGTTCACAGCCAGACAAACCCAGAACGACCCAATATTTTAACACCAAAAACTATTGATACAGCGCAGAATCTTTAAGTTACATGACAAGCACAACCAATTCCATGAATATCCACTCAACGATGCACATGATTCGCACGTTGAAACCGCTGATCAAGGACCAGCTACTATTTAGGTGGCCAAATTTTAATATATCCAATCATCCATCCAAATGTCAGAGAAACATCCCAAATTCAGAAAATTAACAGCCAACCCAATCTCAAACCATGGAACATATAAAATCACAGACAGCAGTAAAAGTCTTAACTTTCCATTCTCAAACCACGATAAAGAAATCAGAGACAGAGCATCAATGATACCTTGTGCAGTATTGGGCTCCAGATTCAGACCAAATTTCCAGGCTGAGGTGGGATGAATCTTGAATTAATGGTCTGGTAGTGGAACTCCCAACTTTAGCTCTGGCCGCTTCTCTGGCCTGAGCTCCTCCCACTCTTTTATACCAAACACATCCCCACTCCCAAACGTCTCTGCCACTGTTCAAATAAACATATAAAAATCTTCGTACAGCGTTGGATCCAATCAAGGGGCTCTATTAAGGTTCCATTAAACATAATTTTGTGGGTTGGCTCAACTAATTTGTCCAGAGTTCGCTCTCCAACTTGCTTGCATGCGCTCGTGGGTCAGCTAATCTTCTGCTTCCTACCACCTTAACTTGGACTGTTAACACGGAGCACATGAACTGTGGGAATATCAACGTATCTAATGTTCTTCCTCTACCACGTCAGTAGGAGGGGTTGTTGCTTTGCATCGTGATTTATCCACCTACTCTTCAATACCATCATGGACCCATACAACTCATCCCATTATCAACTCTCTCCTTTCTCGGTCAACCGGGAGATTATCACCTCATATTTACATAGGGTTGCCACCCTGGTAAGGTAGCTGCTCTTCTTTCACCCACAACCATTTATGAATTGGACAAGTGGATTTGCTCGAGTGTTTTTTCGCAAATAATGTTGTTATTCATGAGATTTTAATGAATAGAATAGTTACTTTGGAGGTTAGGTCAGTTGGTAGAGTCCCTGTAATTAAGGTTAGGGTCAATTTTTTTTTTTTAAAGATATTTTTGGGGTCAACCTTCAGTGATTACTTCATGGGTCAATTTTTATAGTGAAAGTTCGAAAATTTTAATGAAATAAACAAATATATAACAACCAAACCGTGTGTTTCAATTGAGCATATTCTAAATATTAATTTTTTTCATTTTGCTTGTGGTGTAAGTTTTAAGTTTTTTTTTTAAATTTTAGTGAAATAGACAAATATATAACAATCCCACTGTGCGGTTCAATTGAGCATATTCTAAATATTAAATTTTTGGTTTTTAAGTTTTCCGACCAATTATTAAACTATTTTTTTTTATTTTTTTTGTTTTTAAGTTTTCCGATCCATTATTAAACTAATTTTTTTTTCACTTTCATTGGACTTGTAAAATAGACAAACAAATAACCCGACTCTATGTCTATGAATTGAGCATATTTTAAGTGTTAAACTTTTTTGTCTTTTAGTTTTTAAATTTTTTCGATCAATTTGGTTATATATTTAAATGTTAAATTTTTTCCTTCTTTTTACTTTGTTATTATTTTTTTGGTTTCAAATTCCATTAAATATTTTTGGAATCTTTCTTAAAAATGATTGAAATCCTAAATTTGAATGATTGAGGTTATATAAGTCTAGTTTTTCAAAATATTAATTAAAAAAAAAAATCAAGATATTCAATTTATTTATATATATTTAAAAATGTAATTTAAATAACAAAAATTATGAATTGGACAAGTGGATTTGTTCAAGTGTTTTTCCCAAATAATGTTGTCATTCATTGGATTTTAATGAATAGTTGTCATTCATTGGATTTTAATGAATAGAATAGTTACTTCGAGGGTTAGCTCAATGGGTATAGTCCTCGTACCTCAGTTGGTAGAGTCCCCGTAGTTAAAACATTTGTGTTGTTGAGAAGTTAGAGTCAATTTTTCTTTAGACACTTTTGGGGTCAACCTTCTGTGATTGTTTATAGTGTAGGTTCTAAAATTTTAGTGAAATAAACAAATATATAACAACCTAACCGTGTGTTTCAATTGAGGATATTCTAAATATTAATTTTTTTCATTTTGCTTGTGGTGTAAGTTTTAATTTTTTTCTAAAATTTTAGTAAAATAGACAAATATATAATAACCAAACTGTGTGTTTCAATTGAGCACATTCTAAATATTAAATCTTTTTGTTTTTAATTTTCTGATCCATTCTTAAACTATTTTTTGTTTTTTCACTTTCATTGGACTTTGGTGAAATAGACAAACATATAACAACCAGACTCTGTCTATGAATTGAGGATATTTTAAATGTTAAATTTTTTGGTTTTTTTGTTTTTAAATATTTTGATCAATCCAGTTTAAGTACAATTATATTTTTAAATGTTAAACCTTATTTTTTTCTTCTTTTCACTTTTTTATTAATTTTTTTTTTCAAATTCCATCAATTATTTTTGGAATCTTCCTTAAAAATTATTGAAATCCTAAATTTGAATGATTGAGCTTATATAATTCTAGTTTTTCAAAATATTAATTAAAAAAAATCAAGATCTTCAATTTATTAATATATATTTAAAAATGTAATTCAAATAATAAAAATTATAATATCTTTCCAATATGGTTGGATTTTGGTGAAATAGACAAACATATAACTACCAAACTCTGTGCCTATAAATTGAGCATATTCTAAATGTTAAACTCTCTTTTCATTTTTTTTTAGTAATTCTATTCAAAATTAGATTATATTTTTAAATGTTGAACTTTTCTTTTTCTTTTTCCTTTTCCTTTTTTTTCACTTTCACATTACTATTTTTGTTTCAAATCTGATCAAATATTTTTGGAATCTTCAATTAAAAATCATTAAAATAATAAATTTGAATAATTAAGCTTATATAATTTGAGTTTTTCAAAAAGCTAATTTAAATTACAAAAATTATAATATTGCAAAAAAAATTATCATTAAATTTTTAGTGAAAAAAACAAACATAAAGCAATCCAAACTCTTATCCTCATAAATTGAACAATTAAACCTATCCTAAATGCTAAACCTTTTTCGTTTCAAAGGAAAAATAGATTAGATATTTGTGAATGTAGTCTCTTTTTTCTTAATTATATATTATTGAAATGATAAATTTAAATAATTAAACTTTCATAATTTATTTTTTTCAAAATATTAAATTTATAAATATATTAAAAAATAATAATTTAACTACCACTAAAAATTATATCATTAAAATTTTTAATTTTAACACATATAACAACTAAATTCTATTTTCATAAATTAAATATAAATCTTAAATTTTTTATACACTTCAAATTAATTTTATTTAAAATTAAATTATATATTTTTAAATATTAATTTTTTCTTTTTATTTTTCAATTAATTTTATTTAAAAATTAATTAATATTTTTAAAATTTTCAAATAATCCATTTACATAATTAAATTTATGTAATTTAAAATTTTCATAAAAATTAAATATTAAATTTATTTATATATTTAAAACTATATATTAAATAAAAAAATATCATTAACAAATTGTATTTACGGAGTCCTATATTTATGAATAAGTTATTTTTAGATGATTGAATTTATTGTACAGGAGATCAAGAAAAGAGAGTAACAAGTGTCTTGTATTTTATTATTAAAAACGTTCAAGCTCCATCAATGAATAATTTATTTCTAGTTCATTGAATCTCGTATGCATGAGAATCATAAAAGAGAGTTATAAAAGTCAGGTATATAAAAAATATAAACCTTCACAAAAGTCAAAAAGAAAATACACATTTATAAATTAAATAAATATTTTAATTCGTTAATGCTGATGGGTTGTTATTAATAAAATTTATATGTAAATTTAAAATGTTTATATTTTAAATATAAAATAATAAAAATTATATTAGTTGTTTAAAGATGTAGAATAAATGGTGATGGGTGTATTGTTAAGTTACTTTTTGATATAAAGGTTATTAATTCAAAATTAAAAAATTTAGTCATGTTAAACATTAGTATGGCCTAGGCCAGGTGTGATCTTTGAGTGGCAGTTTCTCAAGGCAAAGGTTAAGTGTGTAGTCATCTCTAGAGGACATACACAACTTGACAAATAAACAAAAAAATAAAATTTGAATAATTTGAATAATTTAATTATATGAATTTTTTATGTAGTTTATGGACCCTGGGGATTGATGATTGCGGCATCCACTACTTGTCAATAACAAAAGTACATCAATTGAACTAACCTTCATGACTTCATATCACCTTTTTTCCTATTTATTAATTTGCTTAATTATATAATTTTATATTTTATTTATTAATTTCAAAAAATTTCAATTTTATTAAATAATTATTATTCTTTTTAAATATTTCTTTTCATTTTAATTTTATTTCTCTAATATCTTTTCTATGCACTCACATTCATAGTATAAGGATGGAGGTAATTGGAGATATTAAGGAAAATAAGTAATTTTATCTTAATATCTTACCCCCACCCACCAAAAGATGGAGGTAAAGGAAGATATTAATGAAAACTTAACATGAGGGTGGAGGTGCACATGGGTAGTGGGAAAACTTACTAAGTTTTCTCTAATAATTCCCCTTATAGGTTGATGGGGTGTATTAGGAAAAACTTATTTATTAAGTTTTCTCTAATACTTCCACCATGAGTTGGGGTGAGATATTAGGCCAAACTTAATAAGGTGGAAGGTTGAGGAGTGGGGAATATTAAATAAAACTTATTAAGATTTCCCTAATACACACCATGGGTCAGTATTAGAAGAAACTTACTTGATATGTTTTCCTCAATATCTTCCCTATGAACATATGTAAGTGGGGTGATGTGCTTACAAGGAAAAATTACCCATTAAGATTTCTGGAATGTCTCCCTCTACAGGGTGGAAATGAGATATAATGTAGGGGTAGGGGATGTATTTGGAAAAAGTTATTACGTTTTGGTGTATTGGAGTATATTTACTTATTAAGTTTTTAGTATTAAAGTAAACTTATTTATTAAATTTCCCCTGGCATAAAAATAAGATATAAAAAAAATTAAATTAAATTTATTTTAACTAACCAATATGAAATAATAATGTTTTATTGATAAAAAATTGCATTCAAACATTAATTCAATCTCTTTTTTTCTTTTTCTTTTTCTTTTTCTTTTTTTTTCTTTCTTTTCTTTTCTTTTCTTCTTCTTTTTTTTTTTTTTTTTGTTTTTGGTTTTTTTTTTTTTTTTTTTTGCGTAAAGACTAATTCTATTAAAAAAGAGAAAAATATGTACATGGAGGTCGAGACCTCAAAGGGGGCAGAAGCCAGCCCTCAGCCAGAGATTCTGAGACATACATATCCTGCTATCTGCCCTTTCAGGATTAAGAGACTTCAAAACATGATTTGTTAGACCCTGACATACAAAAAAATAGTCCTGTTCTGAGTCTAACACAACATTACTATCGCCTACAATGGCTTTACTGGTAAACATTCTGTCATACCCACCATGGACAAAATTGAGGCAAAAACAAAGCTTGCCGAACCAAGAATTGTTGCTGCACATCAGATCAAGTTGGCTCGCACCGATACAAGACGAGAACTGAGACCAGACCCGTAACCAGAGACCCAAAACATAGACACATAACATAAAATAAAACAGAGCAAAGGCAAGAGTGCCACCCGTAGGCAATGAACCAGCATCATTCGGCATGTTGCGGAGAGTCGGGCGCATCCTTGTCCACCTGGCTGGACGAGGCAATCCAAGTGACGAATTCATTGTCTGCATTCCCCTCGATACCACCATCTGGAGGAATTACCAGATTCAAGATGCTACCTGGATGATGAACCGGCCCACAAGCAAGGACCTCGCGCTGACTCGATTCTGCCGGAGGCTGAGGCGCCTCAGGAACAGTGCTATCTTCCTGCATGTTGTCTTCATTAAACACGACCCCAGCCATCTCCCCCTGAAGGACACTGTCATCCTGAGACTGAGAGGTGGTGGTGTGGGCCGAGCTGCTGGGTTTATCCTCCTCCTCAGCAAGAATAACAGTGATACTGGCTGACAACACTGGCCTGTTGAGCCTGCTATGGAAGGTGAAGCGGGTTGTTTGAAAGGAGTTGTGCGGGAGAGGTCTAGCATGGTCGGAGGGCAGAGAGGACGGGGAGGCCGAAGCAATGGGGATTACGTTCTGAGGAGCAGAATGAGAGGCCCTGCCTCTATTACCAGTATTGCCTCCACGGCGAGAGACTCCTCGACGGCGAGGCATCTTCGAATTATCTGAGCAACCAAGTAAGGGAAAATGGCAGAGCTGAAGGGGGAAGGACTGAGCACAGACGAACCAGGCAATACTTAAAACCCAAGCATGCTTCCAGACTACCTGAACGAAACAGGGGTGCGGGAAGAAAATCAGGCGGAGGTGAAAAGAGCCAAGGGCAATGGCGTGAACCAGACACCAGGCCATGAATAAAACCTCGAGCGTAAACTCTCGAACCAAGCGCGCATTGAAGACGATCTGTGCGACCATCATTCCATCCTCTGTCCAATTGATATCGCATGCCATTGAGATATGCAATCCTCGTCCGCGAGCCAGGTGCAGGGACAACTGCCTGCAATGAAAGAACCCTCATAAATGCGCTGCATTAACACCCGCATCCGGGTAAACATTAATTCAATTTTCATTTATTAAACTCAATAAATTTTATTTTTAATAAATAATTAAATTTTATAAATATTGAATTTTATAATTATATTATCAACTTTGAAATCTTTATCTCAATCAATTAATATTGTATAATGAATTTTTATTATTAATTAAAATCATTAGTCTTTACCTTGTGAGGGATTATAACACTCTTTCCCAATGCGTTGACTCTTGATTATTTTGTGGAGCTTTTGCTACTTTAACCAAAGTTTCAAGAAAATGTTGAATATTCCCTTTTTTCATAAATTCAAAAATGATTTTATTTTACTTCTAGTTTTCTATTGGTTGAGCAAGTCTTGATGTGAAATAATTCTCCTAGTGGAGGAGGGTTTATCTTTTGTAATTGTTAGTGCCTCACAAATCATTTTAAAATAAAAAAAAAAAAGACTAATTTTGTGAGTGGTAATTCCATCGTTGAGTGCTTTGACACTGACACAATGCTCCGAGCAGGTCCTTTATATAAGTGGGGGATGTGTTTTTTCAATGAGTTCTCTGGCACTGACACTACTAGTGGTCTTCCCAATGATGGGAGAACTGACAAAGTTCTTTGACATTGACACAATGCTCCGAGTAGGTCCATTACATAAGTGGGGGATGTGTTTTTTCAATGAGTTCTTTGGCACTGACACTACTAGGGGTCTTCCCAATGATGCCAGAACTAACGAAGTTCCATAAAGTTGATACATTGTGCAGAGTGTAGAGGTGCATAAGAAGAAACCAAGAGTTGGAGGGGTGAGAGATTCATAACGTTGATACATTGTGTGGAGGAAGTAATGTTGATATTTACACAGGGAAGATTATTGCCTCATATTTACATAGGGATGCCACCATGGCAACGTAGATGCGCTCTCTTCTTTCACCAACAACAATTTATGAATTAGACACATTGTGTGGAGGAAGTAATGTTGATATTTACACAGGGAAGATTATTGCCTCATATTTACATAGGGATGCCACCATGGCAACGTAGATGCGCTCTCTTCTTTCACCAACAACAATTTATGAATTAGACACGTGGATTTGTTTAAATGTTTTTAGATGCGCTCTCTTCTTTCACCAACAACAATTTATGAATTGGACATGTGGATTTGTTCAAGCGTTTTTTCGCAAATAGTGTTGCCATTCATTAGATATTAATGAACAATATAGTTACCCAGAGGGTGGTGGAGTTTATGAGTTAAAGCATTTGTGTTATTGATAGGTTATGGGTTTCAATTCTCTAGACACTCTTGGGTATAGCAACCAAACTCAATATCTATGAATTGAGAATATTTTAAATGTTAAACTTTTTTTCTTTTCTGTTATTAATTTTTTTACTTTAACTTATTTAATTTCAATTTTTCAAAATATTAATTTAAAAAAAAAATCTAAAATATTCAATTTATTCTTATATTAAAAAATACAATTTAAATAATAAAAATTATACTATATCGTTGGCTTTTGGTGAAATAAACAAACATATAACAACCCAACCTTATACTTATGAATTGATTATTTTAAATGTTACATTTTATTTTATTTTATTTTATTTTCAGTTTTTAATTTTGTTTAAAATTAGATTATATTTTTAAATATTAAAATTTTTCTTTTTCATTTTTTTCCTTTTCCAATTTATTTTTTATTTTTCCAAATCAAATCAAATATTTTTGCAATATTTGATCAAAGAGTTTTTCAAAATGTCAATTTAAATAATATAAATTATAATATTGCAAAAAATTATATCATTGAATTTTTTGTGAAAAAAGACAAAATCCTATAACAACCAAACTCTTATCTTCATAAATTAAACTTATTCTAAATGTTAAATCTTTTCTATTTAAAAAAAAAAAAATAGATCAGATATTTGTCAATGTTAAACTTTTTCTATTTTTTTTAAAAAAAAGGTAGATCAGATATTTGTGAATGTTAAACCTTTTCTATTTTCAAACAAAAAAAATAGATCAGATATTTGTGAATGTTAAACCTTTTCTATTTTTAAATAAAAACTAGATCAGATATTTGTGAATGTTAAAATTTTTCTTTTTACTATCAATTTTGTTTAAAATCCACTGAAATATTTTGAAATTTTCGATTATAAATTATTGAAATCATAAATTTGAATCATTAAATTTTCATAATTCAAAATTTTCAAAATATTGAATTTATAAATGTATTAAAAATATATAATTTAAATATCACTAAAAAAATTTATCATTAATTTAAAAAAAAAAAATTAAAAACATATAACAACTAAACTTTATTTTCTTAAATTAATTATAAATCTGGATTTTTTTTTACATATTTCTCATTTACTTTATTTAAAATTAAATTAGATATTTTTGAATATTATTTTTTTCCTCTCAATCCTTTAACTAATTTTATTTAAAATCTAATTGAAATTTTCAAAATTTCCGTTATCATCCATTTAAATGATTAAATTTATATAATTAACCTTTTTTTATATTTATGAATCTCGTTGACAAATTAACAAATAATTTATTTGTAGTTGATTGACTCTCGTTTGCATGAGAATCATAAAAAGAATATAAACCTTTACAAAGGGCATACAGAAAATACACGTTTATAAATTAAATAATTCTTTTATTTCGTTAGGGGTTGTTGGTTGTTATTAATAAAATTTATATCTAAATATACATTATTTAGAAGTTATTTTAAATCTAAAATAATAAAATTTTATTGCTCAAGATAAAATAAATTGTGATAGGATGTATTGTTAAAGTCATTTTGTGATGTAAAGGTTATCCATTAAAAAAAAAAATTGTGCAAAAATTCAAGAGTAGTGTAGCATAGGCGGGGTGCGATCCCCTAGTGATTTTGACAGTTCTAGATAGCAGTTTCTCAAACCAAAGGTTAAGCCTGTAATCATCTCTGGATGACACAAACAAAGGACACAACCAACTTGACCAAAAAAAATCGATTAATTAGAATAATTTATAATTATATGATTTTTTTTGTGGTTTTTGAACCGTGGATATTGGTGATTGCTACATCTATTACTTCTCAATAACAAAGGTCCTTTAATGTCAAGGTCAATTAAGCTAACCCTCAAGACTTCACATAACTTTTTTTCCCTATTTATTAATTTGTTTATTATATAATTTTATATTTTATTTATTAATTTTAATTATTTTTTATTTTTATATGCTTTTTAAATATTTCTTTTCATTTTAATTTTACTTTTCTAAAATCTTTTTTTGCACTCACCTTCATAGTATAAGGATGGAGGTAAGTGAGATATTATGGAAAATAAGTAAGTTTATCTTAATATCTTACCCATGCGCACCCACCAAAGGATGGATGGAGGTAGAGGAAAATATTAATGAAAACTTAACATGAGGGTGGAGTGCATGTGGGTTAAGTTTTCCTTAATAACTCCCATTATAGGTTGAATGAGGTGTATTAGGGAAAATTTACTTATTAATCTTTCTCTCATAGCTCCACCATGGGTTGGGGGTGAGATATTAGGAAAAACTTAATAAGGTGGAAGGTTTGGGACTAGGCATATTAAAGAAAACTTATCTAATATGTTTTTTCAATATTTTCCCATGGACATGTGTAAGTGGGGCTGGTGTGCTTATGAGGGAAAAAACACCCATTAAGATTTCTCTAATGTACAACGTGGAGATGAGATATAATATCAAGAAATGATATGATATGACATTTTAAGGTCCACGAGACTAAAAATAGCCTATGAGACCATTAGTTCCCTGTTTTTCACTTTTGCAATTCATTCCTTTTCCGATTCAAATTGATGATGAGTTGGCCCAACCTTCCAACAATTCCCTCGCTAAAAAGACAATGCCAAGAAACTGATGCTAACATGTTCTCATAACTATCTCTGATGTATTTGAATGCATCACATTCCAAAATGAAATATTTTTCCGATTCCACAACCCCAGACGTGCAAAATGTACACACCCGTTCTTCCCAAGCTTCTTTAGGCATTTTCCATCATCCTATTTCACACCGAAGTTGATGTGAGTTGGTCCTTAATTGAGCAATAAGAACCTTTTCCCTCCACAAAATACTAGCTCCAGTGAACTCTTTTTGTTGTAGATCACACGTAGGGTTCAATTCCTCAATGTAATATTTCTTCTTTCTACCCAACTCTTTTCCCCATACCTTTCTACGAAACTTCTATATAACAAAATCCTTTAGCTCCTTGCTATTTGTGGGACATGCATTGATGTAGATATTCCATTTTTGCATCCATGTGTAGTTTTGTTTCATCCATGTTTTCTTTCTTTCATTCATGCCTTCATTGAAAATAAAATTAGGCCATCTACCTACTCTCATTTTCTCAATTCTTTTTAGATATCTTATGAGTCGCACCATAGATATTGCTTCAATGGGATTTGCTCCTGTTTCACTCAACATTATCTCATAAGGTACTGAACTTTTTATTTTGAACTTGCTAATGATCAAGAGTATTTGGATTTTCTCAATTTGTTCCCATTTTGAGACGGGAGTGCTGCTAGCCCACAATTCACACCCATATAGCATCACTAGATAAACTAGGAGTCCAAAAAGCACTTTAATCGTTTTCCAATCCCATAACTCTGCCTCTCTACATCTATTTTAAAGAGCATATAATGCTTTCCACCCTCCTAAAATTCTCTTATTTCTGCAGTCCTCCCAATTGAGTTTGTTGTTGAAATCAATCCCAAGGTACTTGTCTCATTTACTTCTTCAAGAATGTTGTCTTCAAAGAAGAAAGTATGCTGGCTCTACTTCCTTTTATTAGAAAAAATCATTATTTTGGTCTTGCTAGTATTGACTTGCAGCCCCACTACTCTACAAAAATGCTCAAGGGCATATAAGTGCATTTGCAATCCATGGGCTGATTTAGAAATCAATATAATATCATCAGCATATAAAAGAAGCTTTATCACGAACTCCCCCAGCCGAACACCATCTCCACCTTGCAGATTTAACCACTCTTCCAATTTATCAATATATAGACCAAGAAGAGTGGGGGATATAGGGCAACCTTGCTTGACTCCAATGTCACTTCTAAATCTTTTTGAAATACCTACTGAGGTTCTAATTTTGACTTTCACTTCTTCATAAAGTCTATGGACAATGGCTCTATAATGCACAGGAATTTCAAGTTCTTCCATTCTAAAACACAACTTATCCCTAGGGACTGTGCCAAATTCTTTTTTGAAGTTAACAAAGCAGCAAAATACTTCTTCTTTGTCCTCCCAAACCTTTTCAACAATGTGTCTCAATGTGATGCCATGATCCACTGTAGAATGTTTCGGCCTAAAACCCGCTTGTCCGCTTGCCCTCTTTTCTTTAACTTCCCCACTTACTAACTCTATTTTCTACCATGTTGCCAAAACGCTTTGAAAACAAAGGATTTACTTTTTCTATAGTTGGATGGATTATTAGTGTCTCCACTTTTAAAAAGGGGTACTGCTAGGCTAGTTGTCCAGTCTTTTGGGAATCCTTGCTGAATGATGTTATTGAATATTTCCATGACGTGTGGCACAAGAGCATTCATTCCCCATCTTAGATACTCTGCTTGAAGTTCAACCAAATCCTTTCCCTTTCTTGTTTTCAGCTTCTTAATTCCATTCTCCACCTCTTGTACTGTGAAGAACTTTGAATTTGTGTTGGTCCTAGCGGGGGACTCCGCCTAAAATTCTTTCTCATAGAGTTTTCTTGCATATTCAAACCATTGATTGGCTGTAATATTATTTTCAATTTTCTTCTTCCTTGGTTGCAGTTCTTTCCAGAAAAGCTTTGGATTATTCTTGCTTAAATATATTAACTCTTCTCTCTTTGTTTGCATGAACTCATATTTTTTCCTTTTTAGTATCTACTTATATAACTTTACATTAATCTTCTCCTTTCCTGCCTTTTTCAAGGTTTTCCTTACCATTTTGCATTCCTCATCAAACCAAGCATTTGCACGAAAACAATTTGATTCTAATTTCCTATTTTTTTCTCTTTTGCACTTCTCAAGTGCACTTTGAATTATATTTGTTAACTCATGACTGTTGAAGCTTTTGAAACCAGTTTTCTCCTTCCGAATTAATCTCTCTAACATTGTCTTGAAAATAATACAATTTTCTTGTGTTAGAAGAATTTTGCCCCTTCATAGTGATTGCCGAGAGAATTGGGTTTTCCTCCTATGATGCTTTTCTTCTAACCATGATAACCTTGTATAAATTGGGTTATGGTCTGATTTTAAGTCCCAAATATGCTGTCCAATACTAACTTCTTCTATCTTTTCTATTAAGCTTTGTGAACACATCACATAGTCAATGACACTTGCCCCATTGTATGTGTTGCAAGTGAATTTACCAAACCTTTTCCATCTATCTAGACCATTGCAAATAATTAAGTTGAAAGCTCCACACAATGTAAGCAACTCCTCTCCAAAATGATTGCTAACTTTGTTATCTTCTCAACATCTCACCCATTGGGGATTCTCCTCTTCAGTGAACCAAATAGCATTGTTATCCTCTTTGCAACAAAGAATTCTAGCTTGATTATTTTATTTTATAGCATTGAAATCTCCCACTAAAATAACTTCTCCCTGCTGAAAGTACACGGAAATATCTTGTTTTAAAGCTGCATACGAATCCTTGTTGTCAAGCCCCTTATTTTTGTAAGTTTTTGAGACTTGAGGGGCAAAATAGCATGCTGCAATTCTTATGTGATTCTCATTCTCTGATATTTTCAACCATAAATATTGTTTATTTTCATCTTCTTTAATTAATTGAATGTGACAACCTTCTTTTTCTTTCACTACAACTAGTATTCCCTCATACCCTTTTCCATTTTCTACTACCTTGTTCCAAACTACCAACTTCAAATAGCCGCCAAACACAAGAGTTTTGCAACCATCATGCTCATGAGTTTCCGTGAGACAAATTATGTCTCTACCTTCCGCAATATGCCCTAACCTAGGTCCCCTCCTCTAAGAGTAACCTCTACAATTCCAACAAACTAAACTTAGGTAGACCTGGGTAGGATTTGACTGTTACGCAGTTTGGCACATGAGACTCAAATTTGAGTCTTCACCCGTTTTCATCCATGCTGCTCTTTTTGTGTTCGTCTCTATTATTGAATTCTCTATTTTTTCTTCACTGCCAACTTGCTGCCCTGATTTTCCTGGAGGCCTAAACATTGCAATAACGGCTTTCACATTGTACAACCATGCACTTTTCCGTTCATTTCTTGTTGTTCTAATTTTCTCCACTTCATCCCTTCTCTCTTTTTGTTGTTTTTTGGTTAAATATTCATCGAGGAAGAAGTGTGAGCCTTTCAAGAGTTTCTTTTTGCCCAAAAGTTGTCGTTTGTCTTGTACGCTTGCCATGGTGACTTTTATGGGTCAAGGCCTCTCTTCACATATCCTCTCAACCCTTCTTGCTTGACAAATTTTCCCTTTCTAATGTAGTTTCTCTTTCAGAAAGTCTCTTGTCAAATTGAGAGTACTTTCATTCTTCCCATAATCTCTTATTCTTCCCATTAGTGTCTTCAGCGCTAGCTTTGATTTCTTTTGGACTATTTTTCCCACTGTTCATTTTTTCTCTCTTTAGAAATGCTTGTTTGTTGAGATACCTGTGTATCTACCTGAGTTTGTTTGGAAATTATCACATCCATGTTTGTTGTTATTAATCCTTTCATGCTTTGCCATTCTTGTTTTCCTGTCTTTAGAGCCTGTTTGTTGTTATTAATCCTTTCATGCTTTGCCACACTATTTTCATGCTTTGCCATTTTTGTTTTCTTGTCTTTAGAGCCTCTTGTAACATTGTTACCTGATCTTTTAAAATTCTATTACCTTCCATTAGACATCGGTTTGCAACTGTGATCTCTGAAATTTTGTGGTCCCTTTCCTGTTCTCTGGCTTCCAAAATCTCTAGCCTTGCCCCAACTTTCATCAATTCTTGGACATATAGATCTGATGACCAAGTAAGGGCATAGATGTGGGACTATGAATGATTGATTCTTCTTTATTTTTGTTTCTCTTATTTATTTTCTTTCTCTTCATCGGTTTTCTTCTCATTTGTTCCCATTTAAGGCGAGCAAGCCTATGCCTTAAAATGCCCTCATATTGTTTTGCCTTTACCGAAATTCACTTTCTTGTTTTGTCTGTTGAAACAATTTTGACTTGACCCAAATGATTTGTTTCAAAAAAATCTGAAATTTCCTTGTTCTTTACTCCTGAGCTCTTCTGAGTTTTTCCATGTTCTAAGTGTTTACCTATTTGGAAGTTAACAAAACCCTAATAGTGAACGAGACTGCGATGTAGCAATGTGAACCCTATGAGTGAACGAAACAGACAAAAATTAATCCCTGTGACTGCAGCGGTAGACCGATTCGAACCTTGCACCGATTGATTCCAAACTGTTCGCAGTACTGCTAGCATGTCATTCAAATTTCACCCCAAATTTTGACGCCCTTAGTTCCTTCCCTTCAAGTTAGAGATTACTGATCCAGCTGACTGGTTTAGTCGAAAAATCTTTTCTCGGCTTTCAATGTCAATTCTTTCCCTCACGCCCTTCCACCATACTTTCGCTCATACTTTCTCAGTTATTAGATTGGGCTAGGATTTTCACGCAGGGAGGAATTCATAATCGACGAGATACAAGTTTTGATGTATTGGAGTAAATTTAGTTATTAAGCTTTCCCATATTAAAGTAAAATTATATATTAAGTTTTCCCTGGCATAAGAATAAGATATTAAAAAAAATGAGATTAAATTTATTTTAATCCATCAATATGAAATAATAATATTTTATCGATAAAAATTTGCATTTCAACATTAACTCAATTGCCTATTATTTATTAAATTTAATTAATTTTATTTTTTAATGAATAATTGAATTTCATAATCATATTATCAACTTTGAACTCTTTATGTCAACCAATATTAATTATATAATGAATTTTTATTATTAATTAAATTTATTAGTCCCTATCTTTCTAGAGCACTAGCTTCGAAGCCAAAGTGCTTTGGCTCTAGACTATTGACTTTCGATTAGTATGTGGAGTTTTTGCAATTTTAACAAAGTTTCACGAAAATGTTGAATTTCTTAATTTTTCATAAATTCAAAAATAATTTTCTAATTTCTAATTTTCCATTGGCTTAACGATCTTTGATGTGACATAATTCTCCTAGTGGAGGGCGATTTATTTTCGGTATTTGTTAATGCCTGACAAATCATCTTAAAATAAAAAAAAGACTAATTTTGTGAGTGGTCATTTCGTGGATGAGTGCTCTGACATTGACACAATGCTCTAAATAGGTCATTTACAAAAGCAAGAGAGTGTGTTTTATCAGTGAGTTCTCTCATACTAAGACTGACACTGCTAGAGTCTACCCAATGATGCCAGTGTTCTCATACTAACACACTGCTAGAGTCTACCCAATGATGCCAGTGTTCTCATACTAACACACTGCTAGAGTCTACCCAATGATGCCAGAACCAACAGTGTTTCATAAAGTTAATACATTTTGCGAAGTGATGAAAAAGAAACGAGGGGGTAGGGATACTCTATAACATTGATATATTGAATGGAGGAAGTAATGTTAATATTGCCAAGGAAACACAATGAAAACTTCCTCTCCACCCAAAAATACTTATTTCTGATTACATTATCTATACAAAAACTTAAACAACCTTCCAAGATTTAATATGCAATGGCAATAATTTTTTTTTGTAAGTAGTGATACCATAATAAACTTTATTTAAAATAAATTCAAAAGCGTATTGATTTGATAACATTACCGATGCAAACACTTCAAAAATTTGAGATTGTGAGGAGTGTGAATTATGCTAGCAGCCTCCATTAAGGTTCACAGCTAAATGAAGGGGAGCACTCCCTACCTGGGCATTTTATCTCTTCTTACAATATTTCTGCGTTTGTCCTCCCCATGTTGTTGTCTCCGTCATCATGCAAATGCTGCCTCAAGTATTCTGTTCAGGTTTCCACTCCCATCTCTGGAGATATAACGTCCATTTCTCATTGCAATCTTTTGGTAAGTTGCACATTCTTTTCTTTGTAATTTAGAGCACATTTCAGTGTTTCGATCAATCGATTTTGTTAGGTCGTCAATTTGATCAATGAATTTGTTACCCTTTTGATCAAGCTTTTTTCTGAGTCAGTTTGGTGATTTGGGTTCCTGCCAAAGAGCCAGCAAAAATATACGTTTTAGTCGTGATTTCCAAAACGGCCTGCGTAGAAATTACTGAATGAATGGCGTTGAAAATTTAATTATTGTCACCAACATGACAAATTGGACTGAGGAGTAAGAAATAAGGCTTTCTTGCTGCCATATGCACTTGCTTTGCATTATAGTTACCCAGTTCTAATTGGAATTTGGATTTTTGGATAAAAAAATTCAATTTCAAAAACAAAGTGGACACTATATATCTTAATTTTTTTATTATTATATATAATTGTCACTTTATTCATTTTCCTTTTTATTTTTATATTTGAATAATCTAATAATTATAAATAATATAATAATTTTAGGATATATATGTATATATAAAAGCTTGATGTTCAAATTCTTTCCTACGCCTTTTTGAACTTTCTACACATTTAAAGCACGAAAGAAATACAAAAAAAATGGAATTTTCCAAATTAATAATTATCTACCAATTCTTTTACTTCTACCTGCATGTGATCCTCACATGCTATTCTATACAAGTCGTTTAGGTAAACTAAAAACTACTGCATTAATCTATTACACTGTCAATCAAATCGAATTTCATCGAAGTACTATGTGTGTGAATGGAACTACAAAATTTTCATATTTTTCATCTAGATTTGGGTGAATTTGGTAACTATGTTTTTTATGGTTCATTCAAATAACATTTTAAACGCTTGGAACATACCTTTGGTGTGGAGTCATCTCTGGTACAGAGATTTTATTGTGTATATTACAAAGTCTTTAAAATGTTAGGAATGTTTATTATGCAAAATAAAACCTAACCTAAACTTCAAAATGTTAGACAACGACGATGAGCCTGATAATATATTTACCTGTAATGTACTGTTGTATCAAAGCACCTTTCAACACAAAAGCTAAATCCATGAAATGTTATATAGGTTTTTCAAATTTGATGAGAGAATCCAGTCCACATTTATGTTATTCCCTTTCACATGCGTTGACTAGAACTGAACCCTCACCGTCTCTGTAAGTCAAAAAATATCCTACTCGATTTTTATGTTAGAGCCAACACAACTATAAGTGTTTCAACCATTGCAACCATGGAGTCAATGATTTTATTGTAGTAGTTATTGTGGTCATGTACACAAAGTGGGACAGTTTAGAGTTTTATATTCAACTCACCACTACTCTTGTGCTTGCATTCATAGTAGCGACATGGAGCTTATTTTTCCATAGGAACAGGGCGACATTGCCCCTAGGATCGTTTCCTTTAACCATTCCCAAAAACATTCATTCACCTACTAGCAAAGAATCCCACCAAGCACATGAAACACTCCATACTTTGGCTAGCAGTGGCACTAAAACACTAGGTTTTGATATAAACGACATTGGTCATTATACAAACTTATACTATACTTACTAAAAATTAAAGTATCTTGTGCTTATGAAAACTCATCCTTTAATTATTAAATAATATTATTAAAACACATGGCAACTTGTTGTAGCAGCTGCAACACCCTTCAAAATTTTGGTCTGCATCCAATTTCAGAGTCTTCCTTTGTTTTTTCCTTGATGTTTGCAAACACTCGGGCTCATCCCATGAACTTGTGTCAAGTCTTCGCACCCTCCTCGCTTGACCGTTCACCGGAAATATTTTAGCATGTTGGTCACAATGTCATGCTTGCAGTCATGTTCTGGCTATGTTCAAGGTCTGTCTTCGTATGTACAAGTTGTATTCGCTATGTAAGCATTTGTCGCACTCACACACGGAGTTGTATGCAATGTCGTGCAAGTGTCGTCGTGGTCGTTCAACAATCTATCTCAAGTGTCACGCTTGTCGCTCGCACCCGTTGGTCAGTGACACTGAGCATATGTTGTCTTATTGGTTCGAGGTGTCTTTTCGTCGAGGCATGTTAAGTGTGTGTTCACAAAGACATGTATGCACGAGTTCACTCGTTCACACACTTAGTCATTTTGCTGATGATCTGTAAACCAAACCACTCTCCACCTGTCGGACCTCCATTGAGCTACACTGCGTAGTCTCAGCCCTCAGTGATCATGTACTGTTTCCCAGAATTGTGCAGATCTTGAGGCTACCTCCCAGGCAGTCTACACTGGACAATCCTAGAATCGACCTGGCTGACTGACACCCAGAATAACACAAAATTTGCCCAAGAAGCCCTCTCAATCTGCGCTGCTTGCAAGCCATTCTATCAAGCCTCCTGCTGGTCAACCAGAGAGTTTGACCAGGCAGTGACCTCGGGTTTCACTCGAAAAAGTTGCACAGAAGATGTTAACATGCAACCTCTGCTGACTGAAGAAATTGTGCAGACATAAGGGACATGCACCCGCTTCTTGTCACTACATTGTCCTTGTAAATTGTGCAATTTTTTCAACCAATCCCCCTGTCATCTGGCCTGCTGCTCCTCCTGAAAACTGCGCAATTTTCTTGGACTGTCCTCCCGCTACCCGACTCCCGGATCAACCCGGAAACTGCACAGACATGTCCTGCATGCCAGCCTCCCGTTTCTACGCAGTTTTGGCTAGCAAGATCCCATAGCCCACTGCTAGCCTCCCCGGAGAATCTACACAGTTTTCACTACTAGTGTCCTCCCTGCTACCCGCACTGCCTCCCTGAAAAAATTGCACAGTTCTGCCTCCCAGCTGAGCCAGATCCTGTAGAATGTCACGGTTGTTCCGGACTACTAATCCTGGCCTCCCACTGACCTTTATGCAATTTTCCTTGTCAGTGCCTTGTATCCCACAACCCAGCCTGAAATGTGCTCTGCGCAGTTTTAGAGCCTTGTCCTCTCTCCCGGTCACCTGCACCCGAAAACGAAAGATGATGCATCATGGTAGACTAGGAGATTTCTAGATTTGATGTCATCTCATCATGAGTGATTGCAGATACAGGTACATGGATGAGACATGGCGCAATGACGAACGGGATGAACAAGGAGTGCATGCTAGGAGACTTGTTTGCAAACGGATGAACACATGAAGCATGCCAAGTACCAGTGAAGGGGATACATGCACGTGCAACATCAAGCGAACACCAAGATCATCAAAGACTCCACACACCTTGCCATGTGTTAGTGTCAGTCTTTTCAGCCTTCCTCCAGTGATCAAATGTGCTCTTACAAAGTGATTTTGAAATGTCAAGGTCAAATTTTGTCATTTCAGTGAGTCTTCAAGCAAAATTTGGTCACTAGCCATTAGGTCTAGGGTTTGCCCAAATGTCAGTCCATGTCATCATTCAGCTGAGCCTATCATCATTCAGAGGTTTGTCATCGTCATGTCAGTGTCTAATGGGTCATTTTACACCATGTTCATGCTTCAGTTGTGCCTAGAAAAGCTCATTTCCCTCTCCTAGGGTTTTGAAGCCAATTTCTCTTGGATGGTCAAATCACTGGCAAAACTTGTTTCCTGATGTTCATACACCTTCCCCTATCCTTAATGTACCTTATCAAGCACTTCCCAACACTCAAATCCCCCAAATTCCTCATTTTTGCACAAACCCTAGTTTCTAGCTACAACCTGGCAATTTTCTAGGTTTGGCCTGTGTTTTGCCCTTTTCGACCCCTTCCCCTCACTCAATCTCTAATATTCCACTTTCCCCTGATTCCTAACATCCCTCCCCACTCCCAAAAATTTCCCCAAGAATTTAGAAGCCCTCTATCCCCTTCATTTCGCTCCATTTCGACAAATTCCCTTGTTTCACACATCGGGACAAGTTTCACTCAAAAGCTGTTTCTGAGCAATCAAAGATGAATTTTGCAAAACTGAGAGAGGTTTTTGTCCAAAACATGCCAAGGAAGAAAAACCTCTTTCGCTTTTTACACAGGTGTCATGGTTTGAGAGAAATGTCAAAAATACCGGTGAGAACGAAGGTGCTCCAAGGACGGTTGGCCAAAGCACAAAAACGAAGGAAAACGCCCGATCCACTACAAATTTTGGCCAAAGCCTCTTTGACTGAGCATGGTACTTGATTGGGGACTCTCAGCCCAAATTTCAAGAAATTTGACTGAGCATGGTACTTGATTGGGGACTCTCAGCCCAAATTTCAAGAAATTTGGAGAAACTTTTGTCATTTGTGAATTTTTTGGTAAAATTACAGGTTTTTCCCAAGAACTGGTCTCACCCCGGGTGAGACCAGTTTGAAGGGCTGCTCGGAATTTTGCAAACTTGGCATTTTTGGAAAGGGCATTCAAAAAGAAAAATTACCAATACTTGGGAGAAGCCTGATTTTGAGTTTTGAGCCTCCAAAAGCTCAAAATACACCTAAAAAATGACTTTCTGCCCACTTTTTGAGTTGCAGAAAGTGACCTTGGGAGAAATGGTTTTTGAGGGGTCAAATCAACACCAAATTCAGAAATTCCACTTGGGATGGAAAGTAGACAGGCCAAGCTTTCCAATGAGCCATTTTGCACCTGATTTGGATCAGTGGAACCCACTTAAAAACAGCTGTAAAGGGGCGCGACCAGAACTTCCAGGGGCGCGACCAGAACTTCCAGATTTGCCAGAATTGCCATTTTCGGTCAAAAAACAATGTTTTGACTATGGTTGACCATTTTTACTTGTAGATGATGGATAAATGTAATATTTTCATGGCACTTTGATAGATTTTATCTCTCTTTACCCTTCTAGAAGCTTCCATGATGTAAAAAGTGAAAAATTAATGCATGGATGAGTTAGCTAAGTAATAGAGGCAAGTTGTTTGGCTGCCTATTTTCTAGTTCTTAGTTTAGAATTAGTTCAAACTGCCCCTAGGAAGCTGAGATCGACCCCTAGAGGTGGGGAAAGGAGTTAGATGGTTTAGATGGTCTATATTATGCTCTCTCCTTCTCATTTTCATGGTTGGACTCTTGTGGGAGAAAGCATTATTGTGTATTGTACATCTACTTCTGCAATTTAAGGAAAGGAAGGCCAGGGTTTTGCAGACTTCATTGTGGATTCTTGTGGATCATTGTGTTGATGGTGTGTCTTCTAATTGTTACTGTAAGTTTGTTTATGTGTTACATCTCTCTTTCTTTGCTGCTAATTGAACAAGATAAAGTGATAAAGTTTGAATTCATGCATGCCATGCTCAGCTTTTAATTCTGTTCAATATCTATGTTTTCCACTGTTTAAAGAGGATTCAAAGTCCTTGTTTGCCCTCTTTAACCTCCTCTCTTTCTTCCCTGATCACTCATCCAAGCCAAAGGCATCAGCACAAGTTCCTACCTTGCCCCAAAGATCCCCCTGCAAAAACTGTGCTCAATCCCCACACCCTGAATTGCACTCCCTCCAATTGCCACCAAAAAACCAAAAATCTTTAAATCAACCCTCCTTTATCAATTTACTAGCCTAATATCTTTGATCCTAATTGGTCAGCCTAATTATATTATAAGATCTATCAAATCTGACCCGAGAGAGCCTTCTCATACCTCGTAGGGCTAGCTACGAGGTGAAATGGTTTGATGTAGCCTTGAGAGTTTGTCTATCTCAGCCTAGGTGAATTCCAAGCGCTAACATATTGGCGACCATACTGGGGAGAACAAACTGATCTTTTGCTCATTGACGTGTTATTTCATAAGTCTTAGACGGAGCCTGAAGTTACGCCAGAAGCCTTCGAAAACGCTCTTGTTTTACATCAGCGTTAGTAGATAAACGCTGCTTCAGTCAATCTCCGTGAGCTTGTGAACGTAGCGCTTCATTGACTCTTTACCCCAGTACATGTATCAAGTTCAGATCTGATTGTTGATGGTGAACAACGATCAGACACTGACAAGGCTGAGATCATTCACTGGCGACTCCTTTCACTGAAGAATCCAGCACCTATGCTTCATGGTGACTTCACTGCAGGAAGATCAGTAGCTTTGAGCTTTTCAATATGGATCAGATCGCAAGAAGATATGCTCCCTTGAGCCGAGATCACATTCCCGGTTTTCCAAATAAAATTCCAAAGGTAGATTGGTCAAGGAATCTGCCTATATTTAAAGATGATGGTAAGAAGGATGCTGCTTTACATCTTGTTAGATTTCACATGCATATTCGCAAGTTGAAGGTGGATTTTCCTGAAGATTGCTTAATGAAGATATTCTTGGCCACTTTGGAAGGTAAAGCTCAATCATGGTATGAAAGTTTGCCGCCTGCTTGTATTTATTGTTTAAAGGATTTTCATGCTATGTTCATTGAAAGATATCTAGCATCTTATCCATCATTAAATTTGGTTCAAGACTGTTGCCAGCATGCTTATGGTTTTATTGAAAGCCTTGAAAAATATTATGAAGATGATAATTTTATGGATGTTGAGATTATGGAGGCTTTGTATGAGAATCCATTTCAGCAGCACACAGAAATCTTAGAGGATATTTGTCAAGATCAACAGGTTGAAGATGGTCATATGGTTGTAATTGATGAAAGAGAAGAGCTTGTTTCAGATCTGCCCACAGAAGACAGCAGCATGCAACCCATCAAAGAAAGCTCTACTGTTGAGATCATAGACAGAGTTTTGGATTCAGATGTTCATGAACAACAAGGTGAGATCTTTGTGCAAGTAAGTGATGAATCTTCTTTCAATAACTTAATAATAAATGATAGTTTGAGTGCCTTGTCATATGAAGATAATCATTGTTTAAGCAGAAGAAAACAAAAGGCATTGTCTCCTTTGTCTGAAGAGGAGATAGATCAGCTTTTGAAAGGTCTTGTTACAGCCCAAGCTACAGCAGATTTGCAATGCCCACAGAGTCAGGAAAGTGTTGGGGAAACTTCTTCCTTTGTTGAAAAAGATGATTGTCTTGTAGATCAGCAAATAGATAATGTTTTCCTTCACAAAGATGATAATCCGGCTGTCATATCATATGAAGATCACTCACCATATTGTCTGACCACCGAAGATCATAACATACAGGATTACCTTTCAGATTCTTCATATGTTTCATGTGCTGAAATGTTTTTACAAGAGGAGATCTGCTCATCTACCTATTCAGAGTTTTTTGAAACCCATGAGCATACTTTTACCGAAGCACATGATGAAGGTAGATCAGAATTTGAAGCAAAAGACACCTTGTTCTTTCAGCAGGAGGTGGCAGTGGCAAATCTTCATGTTTTCCACGATCCTCTAGCAAGTTTGTTGCAGCGAGCAGTGATAGTGTTTATTGCAGTGTTCAGTGATGAAGGAGATCATGGTCAGCTATGTTTTTGGATGCTCAGTGATAGGTTTGTACTGTTGACCAGAAGATCTGATAAGAAGAATCAATCAAGAAGGCATCTTCTTGATTGGTTGCATTGGCATTTTGATATAGTTTGATGTATATTGTTTTGTAAGAAACACAGGTGGTTGTCATCATGATTTCACATCTTGATGGACTGCTGCCCTTCCATAAGCTTTGTAAGTTCTTGTTTTAGTTAAGTCAGTCATGAGTCATTTGTGTTTGGTCCATTGAGTGAGTTTTTCAAGTTATTTCAGTTTGCCATCGAGTTGGTTTGAGTCAAGTTTCAGTCAGTTTTCAGTCAAGTTTTCATTCAATAAATTGTGTCAAAGTTTTGTGTCAAAGGTGTAAATAATGACTCCATCCCCCAATGGTTGCAAGCACTGGTCTGCTCTCCCAGATGTCTGAGGTTCTTGGCACCTCCAAGGAGCTACCATCCCCATTGGAGCCAATGTTAGTGTCAGTCTTTTCAGCCTTCCTCTAGTGATCAAATGTGCTCTTACAAAGTGATTTTGAAATGTCAAGGTCAAATTTTGTCATTTCAGTGAGTCTTCAAGCAAAATTTGGTCACTAGCCATTAGGTCTAGGGTTTGCCCAAATGTCAGTCCATGTCATCATTCAGCTGAGCCTATCATCATTCAGAGGTTTGTCATCGTCATGTCAGTGTCTAATGGGTCATTTTACACCATGTTCATGCTTCAGTTGTGCCTAGGAAAGCTCATTTCCCTCTCCTAGGGTTTTGAAGCCAATTTCTCTTGGATGGTCAAATCACTGGCAAAACTTGTTTCCTGATGTTCATACACCTTCCCCTATCCTTAATGTACCTTATCAAGCACTTCCCAACACTCAAATCCCCCAAATTCCTCATTTTTGCACAAACCCTAGTTTCTAGCTACAACTTGGCAATTTTCTAGGTTTGGCCTGTGTTTTGCCCTTTTCGACCCCTTCCCCTCACTCAATCTCTAATATTCCACTTTCCCCTGATTCCTAACATCCCTCCCCACTCCCAAAAATTTCCCCAAGAATTTAGAAGCCCTCTATCCCCTTCATTTCGCTCCATTTCGACAAATTTCCTTGTTTCACATATCGGGACAAGTTTCACTCAAAAGCTGTTTCTGAGCAATCAAAGATGAATTTTGCAAAACTGAGAGAGGTTTTTGTCCAAAACATGCCAAGGAAGAAAAACCTCTTTCACTTTTTACACAGGTGTCATGGTTTGAGAGAAATGTCAAAAATACCGGCGAGAACGAAGGTGCTCCAAGGACGGTTGGCCAAAGCACAAAAACGAAGGAAAACGCCCGATCCACTCCAAATTTTGGCCAAAGCCTCTTTGACTGAGCATGGTACTTGATTGGGGACTCTCAGCCCAAATTTCAAGAAATTTGGAGAAACTTTTGTCATTTGTGAATTTTTTGGTAAAATTACAGGTTTTTCCCAAGAACTGGTCTCACCCCGGGTGAGACCAGTTTGAAGGGCTGCTCGGAATTTTGCAAACTTGGCATTTTTGGAAAGGGCATTCAAAAAGAAAAATTACCAATACTTGGGAGAAGCCTGATTTTGAGTTTTGAGCCTCCAAAAGCTCAAAATACACCTAAAAAATGACTTTCTGCCCACTTTTTGAGTTGCAGAAAGTGACCTTGGGAGAAATGGTTTTTGAGGGGTCAAATCAACACCAAATTCAGAAATTCCACTTGGGATGGAAAGTAGACAGGCCAAGCTTTCCAATGAGCCATTTTGCACCTGATTTGGATCAGTGGAACCCACTCAAAAACAGCTGTAAAGGGGCGCGACCAGAACTTCCAGGGGCACGACCAAAACTTCCAGATTTGCCAGAATTGCCATTTTCGGTCAAAAAACAATGTTTTGACTATGGTTGACCATTTTTACTTGTAGATGATGGATAAATGTAATATTTTCATGGCACTTTGATAGATTTTATCTCTCTTTACCCTTCTAGAAGCTTCCATGATGTAAAAAGTGAAAAATTAATGCATGGATGAGTTAGCTAAGTAATAGAGGCAAGTTGTTTGGCTGCCTATTTTCTAGTTCTTAGTTTAGAATTAGTTCAAACTGCCCCTAGGAAGCTGAGCTCGACCCCTAGAGGTGGGGAAAGGAGTTAGATGGTTTAGATGGTCTATATTATGCTCTCTCCTTCTCATTTTCATGGTTGGACTCTTGTGGGAGAAAGCATTATTGTGTATTGTACATCTACTTCTGCAATTTAAGGAAAGGAAGGCCAGGGTTTTGCAGACTTCATTGTGGATTCTTGTGGATCATTGTGTTGATGGTGTGTCTTCTAATTGTTACTGTAAGTTTGTTTATGTGTTACATCTCTCTTTCTTTGCTGCTAATTGAACAAGATAAAGTGATAAAGTTTGAATTCATGCATGCCATGCTCAGCTTTTAATTCTGTTCAATATCTATGTTTTCCACTGTTTAAAGAGGATTCAAAGTCCTTGTTTGCCCTCTTTAACCTCCTCTCTTTCTTCCCTGATCACTCATCCAAGCCAAAGGCATCAGCACAAGTTCCTACCTTGCCCCAAAGATCCCCCTGCAAAAACTGTGCTCAATCCCCGCACCCTGAATTGCACTCCCTCCAATTGCCACCAAAAAACCAAAAATCTTTAAATCAACCCTCCTTTATCAATTTACTAGCCTAATATCTTTGATCCTAATTGGTCAGCCTAATTATATTATAAGATCTATCAAATCTGACCCGAGAGAGCCTTCTCATACCTCGTAGGGCTAGCTACGAGGTGAAATGGTTTGATGTAGCCTTGAGAGTTTGTCTATCTCAGCCTAGGTGAATTCCAAGCGCTAACACCATGCATAGGTGAATATATGATACACCAAGAGCACACTCATCACTCAGCAACACTCCAACTCGACATGGACACCACCATCAACATGAACATACCAACATTGTCGTGTCGAGTCATGTCATGAGTAATCTCAGCCACATCATTACTATGGATCATACTGTTGTAATCAATGTAATGTAGCGTGGAAGTCCAAGAGACCCACATGTAAAGTTGAAGAGTCATGTAAGTCAAACAATCATGAGTGAAGTCAAACAATCACAAGGGTCAATTTCACCCTTGGCTATATATACCCCCTCATTTCTACATGCAAAGGAATTTTCACCTTGGTTCGTCCCACATAGCCTTGACAGTCTGTAGTATTTTCTTTGAGGAGTGAGCAGTGGCTCCAATGCCCCACTATCGGGGTAAGTGATGTATGGTCTATTGATGTGTCTTGGAACTTTCGCTTAATTCAGAATCTTGTTAACATGCGAGCACATTTTCACACATGTATTGTATTCATTTGTAAGACTATTCTTTGGATGCTTGTAATGCATGTCGCTTTAACTTGTATTAAGACAATTGAACTGTTTTGGTTGTTTTAGTACATATGTTGTTGGAAATGTGTTGTATCAATTGTTAACGTTGTCTCGCGCGTGTGGAATATTCCGCCAGACACTCAACACAATCATTCTATAAACTTGTTATAATGACCCTCACACTCGTGTGGACTACTTCATTGGGTATTGTACGTGCTATCTGTTCACCTTGTGTTTGGGATTGCCACATCCGTGTGGACTACTCCACCAGAAGTTGCACATGTCCTGTTGTGTTGTGTGTCTCTATCAGAGTTTGGATTATTCCATTTCGACTTGAGACTCACTCTCACCCTCTCCCTCTGCAGTGAAAGAACCTTGACACAAGCGACAATAAGCACTCACCAAGCATGCGAACCTCGTTGCTCAAAGACAAAGTAAATCACTCTCATGAGCTGACAAGAAAGAGCTTAGGAAAATCTTTAATATAATGGCAACCAGGCCATCATATCGGATGGTACTCCTACACCAAACGGTGTGAGGTCTAGTTGGTACTTCATACTAGGGAAATCCCCTGAATGTTGGTGGGTCCAACACCATCAATATTTCTGGCGCTAAAAGGAGGGTCGCCAGTTGTTTATGGCTAAATTTCTTCTCACCCACACTCATCAATCATCTGGTCAAGGAAGTAACACACTCTCTCTCTCACCACACGCAACTCTGAAGTTGGTTACTCCTCACCTCCCAGACATGAACACGAAATTTTGTAGTAGCACCTCCACTCTATCCATCCCATCACCTGTCAGTTTGACAAAGTAGTCAGACCAATCCCAGGAATAGAAGATCTTCCATACACATCAAAGAAGTCAAATACCACTCCCACAGGATTTTTTGTATCATCGGTGGAAGAGGACGTTCTTGCCACGCTCGAAGGTCTGGAAGAAGCTATTGAGAATGGAGAGGAACCTCCAGTATTTTGACAAGGAGAACAATACACCCTCGTGATATTAGGCTTAGACTCTAGTATAAGAGGCAGAGGGGAAGGTAACAGAGGAGTTGGAGGTAGAGACAAACCAACAGACTCAGAGGCTGAATTGTCCAATTCTGAAGAAGAGGAGGAGGATGAAGAAGAAGAAGACATGGCTAACCAAAAATTGGAATGGATAACTCAGGGACAATTAGCTCTCCTAGGTGCTTTGCAAAGGATGCCAAAGTGTTCAGAGAGGATGTTGACAAAGTATGACCCTGACAGAACAATGAAGGCAAAAGACCACTTGGACAACTTCTACCTACAGCTGCAAACACTCGAGCTATGACACGACGACGTTGCATGCAAATTGTTTCCATGTACCTTGGATGGTCACGCAGCGGTATGGTATCACAACCTTCCTGTCAAATCCATCCATAATTGGGGTATGTTCAAAAGGATGTTTTTGGAAATTTTTATTGATGACAAGACCCCTGCCATGTTGCTCAAAGAGTTTGGCAGTATGAAGATGGAGTCGAAAGAGAAAGTAAAAGATTTTAATAAGAGGGTTTTGCGCATATTGAACAAGTTTGTAGCATTGTTATGAAACCAGCTCAAGAAAAGATAGATCAACTCCTTAGAATTCAGCCTCTTCGAGGGGGCAACCTCCTTTACATTACATAAATGAACAATTCTTGGATGATACAAATGAAAATACCTCCTTTCTATATATAGGAGTCTAAGGGGTCATAACATAATCAGAGCCGACATGACAATAATAATGTAAGGGCACAATAATAACAATAGTGGGCTTCTATGGGGCGCAAGAGTAACAATATTGGCACTACATGGGTACATCAATATAATAAGTGGGTTGTACTAATAACAATAAGGGGTTACACTAGTAGTATAGGGGCCTAACATGCCCCTCTCCTTCAAAAAGCGTTGTCCTCAACGCTTGAGTAGTTCTTGATGCTTCTGTATAAAATTCTTGTCCTCCCATGTGGAATCTTCAGCAGGTAGGTTCTTCCACTTGATGAGATACTCTGAAATTGATCGATTTCGTAGCTGTTGGGTTCTTGTTTCTATGACTACTCCAGGTTCCAATATGATTTTTCCTTCCTCTTCAATTTCTGGCAATATTGTTTGAATTGGGATCTTTTGCAACTTTTGAATAAGTGGCCATACTTCTTTGTCCTTCTTCCATTCATCCCTTGCTTCGTTTATCCAATCTGGTTGGATGATAGAAATAGCACAAAACAGTGCTTCCACATCCTCATCCTTGAAGAGTCTTCCCATTCGGTAAGGTCGCCATTTTTTAAGTGCATGTAGTATTGCCAACATTTCCTTCTCATAAATAGCTTGCTTTAGATGTAGCAGTAAAAATACCCAATCGCCTACATCAAAACATTTTTCACTATGATGTTGATCTACCTGTTGTTTCATTTGATTTTGCACCGAAGTGGCATTATCCTTTAAAAGTTGGAGAACTTGTTGTTGATGCTCGATGTGATCTTTCACTGCTTGAACCTTTTTCTTCTTGATATGTCCTTCTATATTTAGAGTTTGAGGCGTGGTAATTTCTTCCAATCCTTTACAAGATATGGTTGGATTCATTTCTTGACGCTCGATGTGATCTTTCACTTCTTGAACATTTTTCTTCTTGATTTGTCCTTCTATCTTGATAGTTTGAGGAGTGGTAATTCCGACCAGTGAATTAAAAGATATGGTTGGATTCATTTCTTCTTTCTTGATGTGATCTTTCACTTCTTGCACCTTTTTCTTCTTGATATGTCCTTCTATCTTGAGAGTTTGAGGAGTGGTCATTCTTGCCAATAGTTTACAAGATATGTTCTGATTCATTTCTTCTTTCTCTGGGGTCGGGTCCTGGCATATATCCTCTTCTTTTGATGTTTCTTGATCCTTTTCTTCCTCCTCTTCATATTCTATGTAAAATAATTTCTTCTCAGCACACTTATGACCTTTAGTGCATTTTCTATCACAATTGTAACAAAGCCCTTTTTCTCTTTTTTCTTCCAATTGTTGTGGTGTAACCCTTGTAGGTTGTGGAAGGCTAGGAGAAACAACACGTCCATCTTTATAGTTGTGAGGGGTAGACTTCCTTGTTGCCATAATTTTACTTTCAAATATGTCACAAAGCCTTTTTACTCTTTCCAATTGTTGTGGTGTTGCTCTAAAGAAGGTGTTGCTATTTGTATCCTCATAATGTGCTATCATTTCCTCCGTGAGAATTGACCACGTAACAAGTTGTTTACGAGAACAAAGCCCTTTATACATAAAAATTGATTCGGTTCTAAATATGAATATGCAATACATACCTTTTGTAATAATGGTACACCATGTAGATCAAAATATTGCTCCATCTAAAGTATCCAATTTACCGGGTCTTTGCCATCAAACTTCCTCATCTTGCTTTTTCTTGATTTTAGGACCTCGATCTTGAAACGACTGTAACTCTGTACTTTCGGATATTTAAGTTTTGAAATTGCTACCTGTAGTAACCCTTTGTGTCCTCTTTCCAATGCCACCAGTCTGATCCAAATTGGATTCTCCAAGAAAGAGTTATCCACAATCTCCCAAGATGACCTGATTATAGACCTTTCCAGAAGAGCGAACTTGTATGAAGTGCCACGTGTCAATTTTTCGACCTTTGGCTCTGAAAAAGATATACAAGAAACTAAAGTTCATCCTCTTTCTGTACCTTCTTACGAAATTTCAATCCAATGCTTAGAGAGAAAGTTATGACGATTTTCCCCAGGTCACTTGTTTGGAATGTAATTCAGGAGTCTGCAAAAAGACCAACTTCCTCAGATCATATCTCCGCAAATATAGCGTGAAAAGCTCTGAAATTCGGACCTGAGGTTCAGCACGATTTCTTCTCAAATGGGTTTTTTTGCAACTTTTGAAACGTCGCAGAAAAAAAGTTATAGTGAAAATGCCACGATGACCTGTTTGGAGCAGCGAAACCCTAGAATCCAAAGCTCTGATACCAAATGTTATGAAACCAGCTCAAGAAAAGATAGAAAAGATAGATCAATGCCTTAGAATTCAGCCTCTTCGAGGGGGAAACCTCCTTTACATTACATAAATGAACAATTCTTGGATGATACAAATGAAAATACCTCCTTTCTATATATAGGAGTCTAAGGGGTCATAACATAATCAGAGCCGACATAACAATAATAATGTAAGGGCACAATAATAACAATAGTGGGCTTCTATGGGGCACAAGAGTAACAATATGTGTTATAGACATTTTCGGGCACTGCAACCCCAAAGCATAAATGTCCATAAACCAAGGGCTCCTAAGTCCCTAAAGGTGTTGTTCCAACCCCTAAAAGAACAAGGTCAACTGATTACAGCATCTCCCAGAAGTTCTCCATGAAAAACTACTCAGAACTGGTCAAAACAGGACCATTTCACCTGTTCCATAGGCAAAGTGCGTTGCATCCCACCTGAATACACACAGTAGGTGCGATGCATGTCAAAAAACCATTCTATGGGGTGCGATGGGCGAGAATGGAAAAATGGTAGGATCAATCCGCAAGGTGGAGGAGCATGGAATCTTCCGGAAACCTCTCCTGTGACACTTGCCTCTCTGAATTCGACCAGGGATGAGTAAGAGATCATCAATCTCCAAGTGGAATCAAGAACTATCAGAGAGAAGACACTAATCAAATCTCGAAAGCTGACTCACCTCCCTTGCAGACATCTATATATGGATCCCTCATCCCAGAGATCCAGAGGCTGGAATTTTGTATCTTGTAAGGAAGTGTTGTTGGTTTCTTGGTGCAATATGATAGTGTTGGGTGGTCTAAGCTTTTCATGAGGTGAAGAAGGGCTTTCTTGCTGAGAGGGTGATGCTGGGTCAGAACAATCGGTTGTAATCCTCTTTGCTCTTTCTTGATTATCAATAAAGCTATTCAAGTTTTCCTCCACATTCTTGTATGATTAATGATTTATGCATTTGTGTGGTCAATGTACATCTGATCCTATATTGTTTATGATAATAGATCTATGTTCTTGGATAGTGTTATGCTGCTTTAATTCTACAGGTACTCTTTGAAGCTGGGTAGACAAGGAAGCGAGTGGCAAAGACCTACCAGAAGAGAGAGGAATCGAGCAAGGAACCAAGCGCAAGACAGAGGTTGGTCTCCTTATTCTTCTCTTATCTATTTCTCATAAAGGAAAACGAAAGTAGTTTTTAGTGTGTTTGTTTCTAAGGTAGCTACCAGCCTTAGTGGGACTAGCAGCTCTACATAGACACTAGTTTTCCCGATAACAAAATGGCGACTCCGTTGGGGAGCGAGTAGATTGTTTGTTCATCTACATTTATTTACTTTATAAACTTACAGATGGAGCCTGAAGTCAAGCCAGCTAGCCTTCGAACTACATTTGCTATGCAAGTGCAAAGTAGATCAACGCTGCTTCAGTCAATCTCTGGGTTTTGTTTATGAATTAAACGATTGATTTACAAGCTTTCTAATTGCCCTCGTGGTGGCTCTAGTAACCTCCTTAGATCTACCCCTGTGATTGATTTACTGATTACCACTTGCTCGACCTAAATCCCTGAACTGAACTGCAAACTGTGACTCGGAACCCAATCAAAGTCTCGTCCTTGGTCCAGCGCACTGTCTGTTCTGTGAACTTCAAATGCATCACACTTCCCGAGTGTAGTAGGTGCGTTGCATTTCAGTTTCACTGTGTTACAGGTGCGCTGATCAGACAAGGTCTTGTTCCTAAATTTTGGTTTCTGTGTTCACTCTTTTCAGCTCTATTCAGGAGTTTTGCTGCCTGTAGTCAGTACACCTCTGTTTGAAACCCTTTCCTTGCTGTTATTCCGCCTCCATTGTGCAAAGAACTGTAAATGTTTTTATGTATTTTTGAGTCATTTTCAGTTCTCCTTTACAAAGAAGTAGCGTAATTGTACTGTCATTTCTTGATTTGAAAGTGTCACAAGTGTTGTTTTCAGTCATAGAAGAGAATCTGATTGTTCTTGATAGTCGATTACCCTGTTACTCTTGTATTTGATTTGAGTTAGTAGTTTTCCAAGTGTTGAAAGCAAGTTTTCAATTCCAAATAACAAAGTGTCGTCATTGTCCTCATTTTGTTTTGAAAAGAAACTTGTTAGTAATTGTCGCTTTGGAAAATAATTCAGATTTGCGCTTAGCTTTCTTTTTATCATTCACACATTAAGAAGGCTGAAAACAAATACATGCATGTGCATTTGCATTTAGACTGTTTATTGGTTTGATTTAGGACAGTGCATATAGTGTGTGCTCTATGCTCTTTGTTGAAAGAACGCCATCTCTCTTTCCTTAGTAGCTAGGATTTTCATTGCAAAAAGAAGATTAAACGACTGTTTATCATCTTAGATTGCATTTTAGGAATTGTACATCTACATCACGCGGTGAACCTGAAAGGCAAATTTCTTAAGCAAGATCAACCATAAAATAAATTTAATGAATCTAAAAACGCTTTGGAACCTAACGCAAAACATCTAGAAGTCTAGGCTAGAGACGTATTCCGGCGTCGTAAAGCCTGGTAACTGTTGTTTTCACTGTTGGTTGGGTGATTCCTCCACTTTGAGACGATAAGTGCCAGTACGGACTTGTGCTCCCACGTACTGTCAAGTATATTTTGGGAGACCACAATAGGCTTTATCCTTTATCCATAGGAAGCCGTGTCTGCCGCCCTATCGATCGCAATGCACTGAACACAGCATTCGGGAAGATTGACTACCGTACCGTAAAAAGTATTCTGCAGTTTTGCGATTGGTTTGGTAATCCCTCTGTCTAGATTTCCAGAGCAGTCCCTTTCGTTCCTTTTCAGACTCCTTAATGGAAAAGGTCCATCTGAGCACTTGTCACTTCAGGCTCATTAAAAATCGAAGGCGACTAGAGTCATCTTTTGTTTTTTCTCGACTCTTAAAAATTGAAAAAACAAGTTGTGTCAAAGCGTCTAAAATTTATTTTAAACGGAATAATCATCACCTTTCCTACGTTGATCTTAAGTTGAGAAAAATGGAGTCCACCAACCAAGGAGTTCCCCTTGGAGGAAATCCTAGTCCCTTCTCCTCTTGGGGAGATGTTGGTGCACCCCATATGGCCACATTGTCTCTTCCAGGATTGACAATCGGCTTGCCCGTATGGCTCTTCTCAAATTCTGTCGTTTAGAATACCGTAATTCCTCAATAATCAAGTCAGCAACTAAGCGATATTAGAGTTACCCCCCAACCCTCTACTTCATCCAATTCTTCCTCTCCTCCTTCCTCTTCGCTTGATGAAGCTGGTAAAGCCCAAAATCAAGTAACTGAGAAGAAGAAGGAGAAGAAGAAGAAAGAGAAGAAGAAGAAGGAGCCAAAGGCGAAAAGGGGAAGCCAAGCATCGTCTAGCGAAAATCCACACACTGCACCGACCAGGCCTAAATCGCCATGTGTCATTTGCAAAGGAGACCACTATCATCGAGATTGTCCTTGCATCCCTCGGATCTTAAGGGACTGGTCTCCTCGTTTGCACAATCTGGTGTCATCAACCTCTGACGATCATGTTGAGCATACACTGTCAACTAGTGAAAGTGAAGCCCCTGGACAAAGAGGAAAATATAAATTTCCTTGTAAATTGTGTGAAGGCGATCACGCCATCCACCATTGTCCCTTATTAGACGAAGCTAAAAGAGTTTTGGATGACCGTCTGGTTTCACCGTTACGGCTTCCTCCTGGATACAAGAAACTCTTGTTGAGTCCGTCACTAGTTGAAAATCCGGCTGACATGCCCTTGTGGTCGGCCGAAGCATATATCATTGAAGATAAACCATCTGAATCCATACCAGACGAAAGTCAAAAGGTCGAGGCGGCGGTTGACCCGGCTTGCCTTCAGAAGGTCCATCTTCAGATGATATAGTCACCGAAGAAAACAAGAATGACACCGTTCAAATTCTCTTCGTAAGCACAGACTCCAATGAACATGGGGGCAGTCTACCCGTTCCTTTACCACAGGAAGGAAGTTCGTCAAAGTCGTACCCGGCCGTCTATTTGGTCCCACCTCCAAGCAACCTGGTGGTTTCCTTTGACTAGAATCTACTAGGCAGACCCCGTTTACCGACTAATGTACCATTCCAAATCATCGCTCAAATATACAGAATGGTCATGGCCGGTACCATCATAGATGAAGGGGCATCTGTGAGTATCCTTTCCTCAACTGCTTGGAAAGCGCTTGGTTCGCCATTGCTTTTTCCTGAGATGAGAAATCTAACAGGCTTTGACAAAGGAACCAGTCGACCGTTAGGGATCCTTCCCGATGTGCCGATAACATTGAGAAGGAAAACCGTTCACATGAACGTAATGGTAGTCCAAAGACCCCTGGATTATAATCTACTCCTTGGACGAGACTATATTTATTGCATGGAAGCCATTGTCTCCTCACTCTTTAGAGTAATGTGTTTTCCGCACGAAGGAAGAGTGGTCAAGCTCGTAGACCAGCTTTCATTTCCCGGTTCACACATGGCAAATAGTCATATACCAACCCTGAATGGTCTTTTCATGCAAGGAATGTCTCATAAATCCCCAGTCTGTCCTCCTGATGAGCGCGAGTGATTTGGAGGGCATGACTGAAACCCAGGGGGCATGCACCCTGGTCTGCTTCGGCAGGAAAACTTCAGGTATAGGGTAGGTTTCCGCGAAGGATATATGACTAGTCTGACACACCCGTCCGTTTAGGAAAATGGGATTAGGCTAGAATAAGATTCCCTCGTCAAAGTTATGTGAGTGGAGGCGTTTGCGCCACTCACCTTTGTCTATTTCGGTAGACATCGCCGAAGAAGTGTTTTGTTTGTGGTACAGATAGAGCAATCTTTGGTAACCTGAAAAAGGTAGGCCTTTCCTAATAAAACAAATGTTTTGTTTGCAAATTGAGGGGTAACCTGAAAAGGTAGGCCTTTCCCGATAAAACAAATGTTTTGTCTGCAAATTGAGGGGTAACCTCGAAACTCTATTTCACTATACCTGGGGGCATGCAAACCTTTTGGCATGCAAGCAAAGAGCGACCATTTATTTTTTAAATTTATAGGCCCTATAACCCTTTAAACTCATAGGATTGGTCGTTTCATAACTTGCATGAAGAAATGATGTGGGGCAAAGCTTTGTAATAATGCCATTTTTATATATGAGACATCCTTATTATGCGACTGGATTAATCGAGCAGTTTTAAAGCGGAATTCAAGCTCGTTAAAAAATAAACATAAGCAATGAGCAAGTGTTTCCCCCAGCGTTTAAGCTCATTAAAAAATGAACCAATTTTCGGTAAATAACCATCGTGAATGTAGTACTTCAGCCTTTGAAGCCTTGGTCGTGTTCTCATCATCACCTCCACTCTGTATTGGCCGATCATTCACCTCCACTTGATTGTTTACCCCTTTTGAGGAACAACTGCGAAGAGTGATCTTGTTAGCCATCCTTGTGACACTGCCGTGATTGGAAAATTCCAAACCTTACCTGGAATCAGCTGCTACCCGAATCTATCACTCGTTCCTCAAAAAACGAGTCTCCTTTAAGCTCTTTTCAACTGACTCGTAAAATATGAAAAGATTGCCGAGCCATTGGCCTCTCCAGCTCGTTAAAGTGACCGGAAGTGCTATCCCTCCTTTAGATTTTAATCTTTTTGGACCTGAGGGATTATTACACAAAAAGATCGAGCGCTTGTTTGTTCGGCTCGTTAAAATTACCGAAAATTCATCCCTTTTGTATTATTTTATACTTTTTCGGACTTAAGGGATTAGATGACGAAAAATGATTTTTGGAGTTTCCTTTACGTCCCTTTTCAGACTCTCTAAAATTGAAAAGGACCGAGTTATCTTTGTCGTTAAACTCGTTAAAACCTAATAGCAACAAACTTGTCCATAACAGACAAGAACGAGTTTCACTATCGCTAGGCTCATTAAAACATAGCGATGGGTTTGCCCGAAGGGAAAATTATAGAACAAGCATATGTTATCCTCCTCAAGCTTGACAAAAATAAATAGGTACTGGTCAGCAATGATTGGGGAAAAATTGGGAAGAAAACTTGAAGAAACTTTGTTGGTAGCAAGTCACTCTTGAACATGACACTTTCACTCCGCATCCGAGTTGGGTTGGGTTGTTCCATTCACTGGTCACATCACCATGGTTCCATCACACCATCCACATTTGGGGTTAATGCTACCAATCCATCATGTCAGTGTCACCGATATGTTCAAGAGAAGTCGCTCAGAGAATTCACTTGTGTCTCACCCACTATAATACATTTTCGCTCCATTTTTTCATGACCGCCACCCTGAACCATATATCACCAGATCGTTTTCACCTCCATTAAAATCATTTGCTCCATTCTGTGTCATTGATGTGGGATTCACTAAGGCCCTCCTATGACAGATCGCTTCTTTTCGACATCAGCTCATTATCCAAGAAGTTGATCTAGGAACAACCCTTTCAGTACTTTGACGCTTGCATGCCTCAATGGCAAGTTTCTCACTTCTGGTGACAAATTTACATCAATGGCCTTCGACCGAAAGATTTTGCGTGGTGTTCGACGCCAAGTCCCTTATTCACACCACGTGAATTGTACTGCAGTACCTTGAGGATCATTATCATTATCGGTGATTCCTCTCGCGCCTGTTAACAGCATACATCATTGGCTGGTAATCAGGCGATGTCTTTCCATGTTCGACTCCAGAACATCTCTCACATGGATCGACTTGTACTTTGAGTGAAGATCGAACGAGATTGAAGACCCCGAATCTAGTTTCGTCCATCCGGGCTGCGATATATATTCAGGAAAATAAAGACATCAAATGTACATCATTGCTGCATAGATAATCATCTAATCTAAGGGATGATGGCTCTACCAGAATCATCAGTCTACACTCAGACGATTGTCTGTCCTATGTACATGAAAATGAATTTATAAAGCTGAGCATGGGAATGCCCGCCTCAGCTAGATCATGAAAATAATATGAAGATAATGTATTGTATTGTATCTTATTACAGGTCGCCTTCCAGCTCGAAAAAACTTCGGATCCTCATGATAAAGCATTTCACCCGACATCAAAAGATTAACGACCTCATGCTTTAGGGGGCAACTGTTATAGACATTTTTGGGCACTGCAACCCCAAAGCATAAATGTCCATAAACCAAGGGCTCCTAAGTCCCTAAAGGTGTTGTTCCAACCCCTAAAAGAACAAGGTCAACTGATTACAGCATCTCCTAGAAGTTCTCCATCAAAAACTACTCATAACTGGTCAAAACTGGACCATTTCACCTGTTCCATAGGCAAAGTGCGTTGCATCCCACCTGAATACACACAGTAGGTGCGATGCATGTCAAAAAACCCTTCTATGGGGTGCGATGGGCGAGAATGGACAAATGGCAGGGTCAATCCGCAAGGTGGAGGAGCATGGAATCTTCCAGAAACCTCTCCTGTGACACTTGCCTCTCTGAATTCGACCAGGGATGAGTAAGAGATCATCAATCTCCGAGTGGAATCAAGAACTATCAGAGAGAAGACACTAATCAAATCTCAAAAGCTGACTCACCTCCCTTGCAGACATCTATATATGGATCCCTCATCCCAGAGATCCAGAGGCTGGAATTTTGTATCTTGTAAGGAAGTGCTGTTGGTTTCTTGGTGCAATATCATAGTGTTGGGTGGTCTAAGCTTTTCATGAGGTGAAGAAGGGCTTTCTTGCTGAGACGATGATGCTGGGTCAGAACAATCGGTTGTAATCCTCTTTGCTCTTTCTTGATTATCAATAAAGCTATTCAAGTTTTCCTCCACATTCTTGTATGATTAATGATTTATGCATTTGTGTGGTCAATGTACATCTGATCCTATATTGTTTATGATAATAGATCTATGTTCTTGGATAGTGTTATGCTGCTTTGATTCTACAGGTACTCTTTGAAGCTGAGTAGACAAGGAAGCGAGTGGCAAATACCTACCAGAAGAGAGAGGAATCGAGCAAGGAACCAAGCGCAAGACAGAGGTTGGTCTCCTTATTCTTCTCTTATCTATTTCTCATAAAGGAAAACGAAAGTAGTTTTTAGTGTGTTTGTTTCTAAGGTAGCTACCAGCCTTAGTGGGACTAGCAGCTCTGCATAGACACTAGTTTTCCCGATAACAATATGGGCACTACATGGGTACATCAATATAATAAGTGGGTTGTACTAATAACAATAAGGGGTTACACTAGTAGTATAGGGGCCTAACAAGCATACACAAAACCTCATGATTCCATCACTGTCGACTATTATACATTTTCGCTACAAACCAGTATTGTGCAGTTCATCAAGCGAGCTGCGAAACCAATGTTACTAGAGAACTGCGAAGAGGTAATCGCTGTGGAAAAATACCTGCACACGATTGGAGCCATCAAGGATGATGAACCAACAAAAGACTCTAGAGATGTGAGCAGGAAGCCCTAGGCTGCGGCAAGCAAGGGTAAAGGCAAGCAAGAAAGTGACATTGAAAACCTTACTCGTATTGTCAAGAACTTGACAACAAAGGTCTACGAAATAAAACAACGAACGATAGTGAAATATGTGAGGAGCCAGCATCCCAGACAACAGAAGGGGACAATATCATAAGGAAGTAATTGATTCCAAGCTCAAACTACACAGAGCTCCAACTCAGTGTTCCAGACAGAACTATGTGCGAACAAATATTTTTACTCATTCCATGAATACCTTCACCTAGAAGGGATCCGGAATGGAAACGAGTTGCTAACTTGATATTCAACCATATGCTAAATGTGGTAAACAATGGCGAGTATCAGTCGAGAGATGAAGACAATGAGGAAGATGTTGCACTTGATGAGGCCCTTAGCATTGGGCAGGTGATAAAAATGTTTCAATGCTTGCAAGCAGCGTAGAAGACGAACACTAAGAAGCAACCCCCAAAGAAAAGCGGTCGATACAATCTCATTGAAGTCAAGGGGATCCCCCTATGATTGGGGAGATGAACAGAAGGCTTGAATTGTGGAGGAAGGTTTATCCACTATCCGTCCAAAAGAAGAAAGCACAAAGCAAGCTCGAAAGACAGCTGCGAACAAGAGTATGCCATGAGTAGCAAACTTCAGAACACTCCACCGAACAATACAAACACGAGTCTAACCCCAGAGATCTCTATGACTTTACCCACTCTTGATTACAATATTGTGGAAGATATGAAGAAAAATCGTGCAAACATCTCTTTGTTCGAGATAGCTAAGATCATGGGTCAGTGGGATATTATGCTCCGTGCATTCGGGAAAACATCTGCAGATAGAACAACCTCTACTAGCAAGGGAGGAAGCACATCTCCTGGTTCACTCACAACTGTTCTCAACACACTTTGAATGGAAGAAGAAAACTACGTTTTCCCTCCATTCTTGCTTTCATTATAAATCTTTAACTGTAATGTTCATAACTGTTTGGTTGATTCTCGCACATCAACCAACGTCTTGCCACTCTCCATTTCCAAGAAGATCAATGCACTATGGAGTAATACATTTGCGTAGATGATCCAACTAGATCGAACATAAGTACCATTGATTGGTGAACTTCAGGATGTGATCATCCGATTATCTCATGATGATCGAGTTCACCAATGCATCAACATTGTCATTGTGGACATACTGGAAGCGTATGGCTTACTGCTTATCAGAGAATGGTCTAGCAAGTTGAATAGGTACTTTTCTATAGACTGATCACACTTGTTGCTTTCATACTAGGACAAAATCAATCGAATCTAGGTGTGATCCGAGAGATACATGAAACACAATGTCACTCCCATCAATGGTGAGAATGAACCGTTGGCTTTCACATAACTCATGTTTGGCAACTACCTCTTGGAAACACAACTGGGGTGTTATCTCGCACAACCAGCTCCAACCCCACCAGACACGCAATTGGGTCTCCTTCCTTGCCCAACTGATGGAAATGAAACTTGTATAGTACATTGTAACACTAGTAGCAGTAGACTTAGTAGTAGTAGTAGTAGTACTGGTGCGTCAAGCGGTCTGTGTACAGACGAGTTGTGGAACATGAATTTTGATGGATTAACAACACAGGATGGATTTGAAGCTGCGTGTGTCTTGATAGAACCGAAGCACAGGAAACATTTGATCTCATTTCGCTTGGAGTTCGAGTGAGAAAACAACACTGTTGAATACGAATCACTCATATTGGGCTTGCACAATGCCATTATCCTCAACGTTGTTGCGCTCAAAGTGGTAGGTGATTGAAAAATTGTGGTACGATAGGTACGTAACACCATACACTATTTTTCACCTCATCTCAAAAGTTACTAGCAAGAGATATGGTGACTAATATCTAACTTCCAAGCATTCAATATCATTGTTGTGCCAAGAATGTGTAATGGAGTTGTTGATGCATTAGAAAACGTAGCTACTAGGATGTCACCGATTAGGGATAGATTTATTGTTGAAATTTTGTATAAGCCCTTTATCCTTGACAACATAGCTAATCTATGAGTTTTTGATGATTATCAACAGATACTACACTTCATGGTTTCCGTTTATGTCTTCAAGGACGCATCAATTGAAGAAAATGAGTACGAGTAGTCTCTGCAAGTTGCAGCTGATGACAAGTAAGGCAACCTCATCCCCAAGGGTTTGGTATCTATCGAAAAGCTCTATGACTTGTAGAACTGCTTGGAGGGGCCAAGGAAAAACAAAAACCATAGTTCCACCATGATGCACAAACAGATAAACTTGGGAACAGAACAAGATCTGAAGTTCGTCAATCTCGGTACCTGTTGTAGAGAGAAGGAGCGGTAAGCCTTTGTTCGCTTGTTCAAACAGTATAGGAATGTCTTCGCATGGACTTACGATGATCTGAAAACATACAACATGCAATTAATCCAACATGTGGTTCTGATCAAGGGAGGGGTCAAGCCATTTCAGCAGAAGCTGAGGAAAGTACATCCGTCACTTGAAACCCTCATACATAAAGAGCTAACTAAGCTGTTGGATGCATGGATCATTTACATAGTTCATCATTCCACATGGGTTTCTAACTTAGTTCCTGTATGAAAGAAGTCCACGGAGATCTGCTTGTGCATTGATTTCTGAAACTTGAACTGCGCCTCGGACAAAGACAACTACCCGATGCCATCAATGGATCATATTTTAAAGACAATGTCTGGGGCATGAATGTTTTCCTTACTCAATGGCTTTTCAGGATATAAACAGGTTCTTGTATCAGAACCTAATAGACTAATGACTACCTTCCGTAGCAGGTGGGGTACATTTTCATACAAGAGAATTCCATTTGGGCTCGTGAATGCAGGGGTAACTTTTCAGCGAGCCATGGATATCGCCTTCCGTGGTCTCATCAGAGAGAGTGTAGTGGTGGACCTTGATGATGTGACTGTCTTTTCCAGAAAACAGTCAGACCACATACGTCATCTGAAGAAGATATTCAAGTGATGCCAGAAATATGAGATTTCCTTGTATCCCAAAAAGAGTGTATTTGCAGTGTCTAAGGGGAACCTCCTTAGGCACACTGTTGCTAGAAGTGGGATCAAGGTTGATTCATACTGAGTTTGGACCATGACACAAATTTCTCACCCATCCAGCAAGAAAGTAATGCAGTCCTTCTTAGGAAAGATAAAATTCCTCTGGAAGTTAATCTTGGATTATGCGCAGATAATCAAACCTATGCAAGACATGATTAAGAAGGATGCAGTCTACAACTAGGGTAAGAGGGAAAAGAATGCATTCACCCATATCAAGAAGGCTATAGTAGATTCACTTGCACTTTACAAACCATATTTTAACAAATATTTCTTGCTATACACCTTCGCCTCCAACAACTTGCTTGCTACTGTACTCACTCAGACGGATGAGATGAACGTCGAACGTCCCATCCCTTTCATGAGTGCAAGCATGCAGGGATCCGAAATCAACTACCCCACTATTGACAAACAAGCATAAGAAGTATACAAGGCCGTGCAACACTTCATACCCTACTTGCTGAAGAACCATTCCATACTCTATGTGCCTCACCCAACGGTCTATTCATTGCTTGTACAACGAGAGTTGTGATCTTGACATCAATCCAATTCATATTGTCAAGGGTCATGGTATCTATAGACTCCACAAATAAAAATATTATCCGCATTATGAAGAAGAATATTTACTCTGAAAATCGTAATTGGCACTCCACTTTGACGAATGCTTTATGTGCTGACCACGTAACACCCAAACCCTCTCTGAACACTTCTCCATACTTCTTGGTTTATGGGAAAGAAGCCATCCTTCCACCAAACATCTACTTGTCTGTGCTCCAATTTTCCCAAGAATCCCAAGGAAAGCCTTGTTTGCTAGTTCAGCGTAGGATGGATACACTTCACAAGTTGCAGGAAGAAAGGATGATGGCAAAAGAAAAATTCACACTCCACCAGAACTGTATCAAGAGATGGTTCAACAAGAAGTCTACAGGGAACACTAACTTCAATGTGGGTGACTTAGTCTTGAAGTGGGACAAACCTCATGAAGACAAAGGTAAACATACAATTTTCCAGTCCCTATGGATTGGTCTATATATTGTTCAGGAGAAGCTTGGCCCACACACATACCATCTTCAATCACTTGATGAGAGGGTTGACAACCTTCCTTTCAATGACCAAGATCTAAAACACTAATTTTAATAAGCTAGGGCCACGCCCTGCGTGATGTACAGAGTCTGTTTACTGCTTGTTGTCTTTTCACTTTGCTTTACTATTTTTGTTCCATTTTGTTTTGTTTGCTTAGTATCATGCTATTTTTGGTTTTTCAATAAGTGTCTCCCTCTACTGAGTTCTGGATTTTGAATGAGTATGTGGTTGAGATCCAAAGTGTCTAGTGACACTACAGCACTTGGCCAAGTCCTGCATCCGTCTTCTTTGTTCTTGGTTATAACCTTCAACCGATGAAGTCTTGACGAAAAATATGAACCGTCTGTAAGGGAAGCTTTGGTCCAAACATGAACCTGTGTCCACACTGGGAAACCCCATGCATGTACTTAGCCTTCTGCTCTGTGTCTTCAAGCTCATCCAACTAGTAAAAATAGAGAAGGGTAAAATCTAAACGAGAAAACCTATGTCAAAGGTATTACATGCTTCTCTAAAGGAACAACCTCTTCTACTCTCCATAAGTCAGGATCTCTCTTCCACCTCAAAAATAAATAAGTGCCTATGCATAATCCTCTTTTTAAAAAATACAAAGGTGAAAGAAGAGAAAGGCTTTCTACGCAGAGAGGTGAAGCATGCAACTCTACTGGGGTACTGACCAGGCTCGCTGGAAGTGGAGAAATGTGTGCGTTCATGCGTGATTCTGCTGGGGTACTGTCTAGGCCTGTTGGCAACGGAGCAACACCAGAGATGAAAATTATACTCTGAAATTGTTTAACTCGCGAGCCAAACAACCCTTCCTGATTTTGAAACACTGTGATCAAGATGAAACTTGTTGTTTTGTTTGAATGAGTTGGAAAAAGGTGAACCATGTCTATCCATGCGGTAAGTGGGGAAGCCGAAGTAACCCGCACAATGATTCAATACTCCCTGATAGACCAAGGCCCTGTGCTATCAATGGACCAAAACAGAGAACCTAGTATTCAACTAATGTGTTGACAAGTGTTGTAGCGGTTGAAACACCCTCCAAAATTTTGGCCTGCGTCCAATTTCAAAGCCTTCCTTATTTTTTTCCTTGATGTTTGCAAACACTCGGGCTCAACCCATGAGCTCGTGTCGAGTCTTCTCACCCTACTCGCTTAACCGTTTACCGAACATCTTTCAGCATGTTGGTCACAATGTCATGCTTGCAATCATTTCTAGCTATATTCAAGGTCCATCTTCGTCTGTACAAGATGTATTCGTTATGTAAGCATTTGTCACACACACACACACGAAGTTGTATGCAATTTCATGCAAGTGTCGTCGTGGTCATTCAACGATCTATGCATCCTAGCCTGAAATGTGCTCTGCACAGTTTCAGAGCCTTGTCCTCTCTCCCGATCACCTGCACCTGAAAACGAAATATGATTCATCATGGTAGACTAGGAGATTTATGGATTTTATGTCATCTCATCATGAGTTATTAGAGATATAGGTACATGGATGAGACATGGCACAACAACGAATGGGATGAACAAGGAGCGCATGCTAGGAGACTTGTTCGTGAACGAATGAACACATGAAGCATGCCAAGTACCATTGAAGTGGATACATGCACATGCAACATCAAGCGAACACCAAGACCATCGAAGACTTCGCACACCTTGCCATGCATAGGTGAAGTTATGCTACAAAAATATCACCGTCATCACTCAACAACATTACAGCTCGACATGGACACGACCTTTAGCATTAACATACCAGCATTGTCATGTCAAGTCATGTCATGAGTCATCTCGGCCACATCATTATTGTGGGCCATACTATTGTAATCAATGTAGTGTAACATGGAAGTCCAAGAGATCCACATGTAGAGTTGAAGAGTCATGTAAGTAAAACAGTCACGAGGGAAGTCGAACAGTCACAAGGGTCAGTTTCACCCTTGGCTATACATACCCCTCATTTGTACATGCAAAGGAATTTTCACCTTGTCTCCTCCCACATAGCCTTGAGAGTTTGTAGTATTTTCTTTGAGGAGTGAGAAGTGGCTCCAATGCCTTGCTATCGGGGTTAGTGATGTATGGTGTACCAATGTGTCTTGGAACTTTCGCTTAATTCAGAAGCCTGTTAATAGGCCAACACATTTTCACACATGTATTGTCTTCGTTTTTAAGACTATTCTTTGGACGCTTGTAATGCATGTTGCTATAACCTGTATTAAGACAGTTGCACTATTTTGGTTGTTTTAGTACATATGTTGTTGGAAATTTGTTTTATCATTTGTTAACGTTGTCTCACCCATGTGGACTATTTCGCTGGACACTCGACAAAATCATTCTCGTAAACTTGTTATAACGACCATCGCACTTGTGTGGACTATTCCGCTGGGTGTTGTACGTGTTATCTATTCACCTTGTGTTTGTGACTGTCGCATCCATGTGGACTACTCCACTGGAAGTTGCGCATGTCCTATTGTGTTGTGTGTCTCTAACAGAGTTGGGACTATTCCCTTTCGACTTGAGACTCACTCTCACCCTCTCCCTCTGCAGTGAAAGAACCTTGACACAAGTGACACTAAGCACTCACCAGGCACGCGAACCTCATTGTTTGAAGACAAAGTAAACCACTCTCATGTGCTAACAAGAAATAGCTAAGGCAAATATTTAAGATAATGGCAACCGGGCCGTCATACCGGATGGGACTCCTACACCAAACGGTGTGAGGTCTTGTTGGGACTTCATACCAAGGAAATCCCCTGAATGTTGGCAGGTCCAACACCGTCAACATTTTAGGCGCTAGAAGGAGGGCTGACAGTTGTTTATGGTTGAATTTCCTCTCACACCCACTCATCAATCATCTGATCAAGGTAGTGACTCACACTCCCTCTCACCCAGGCGCAACTCTGAAGTTGGTTACTCCTCACCTCCCAGACGTGAACATGAAATTTCATATCAATACCTTCTCTCTATCTGTCCCATCACTCATCAGTTTTCCAAAGAAGTTGAGTTGATCCCAAGAATACAAGATCTTTCATATGTATCAAAGAAGCCAAAGACCACTCCTAGAGGATTTTTTGTATCATCTATGGAAGAAGCAGTTCTTGCCACGCTCGAGGGTCTCGTAGACGCTATTGAAAATGGAGAGGAACCTCCAATATTCTTACAGTGAGAACATGACACCCTCGTGATCTTGGGCTCAGACTCCAGTACAGGAGGTAGACGGGAAGGAAATGGAGGAGGTGGAAGTAGAGGCAAATACGAACCAACAGACTCAGAGCTGGAACCATCAGATTTTGAAAAAAGAGGAGGAGGATGAAGAAGAAGAAGACATGGCTGGCCAAAACTTGGAATGGATGACTCAGGGACCATTGGCTCTCCTAGGTTCTTTTCACAGGATGCGAAAGCATTCAAAGAGGATGTTGACAAAGTATGACCCTAACAGAATAGTTAAGGTAGAAGACCACTTGGACAACTTTGACCTGCAGTTGCAGACACTCGAGGTACAACACACCGACGTTGCATGTAGGTTGTTTCTGTGTACCTTGGATGGCCACACAACGGTATGGTATCATATCCTTCCTGTCAATTCCATTCATAACTGGGGTATGTTCAAAAGGATGTTTTTGGAAAATTTTGTTGATGACAAGACTTCTCCCTTGTTTCTCTAAAGATTTTTGCAGTCTGAAGATGGAGTCGAAAGAGTAAGTAAAAAATTTTAATTAGAGGTTTTTGCGAATATTGAAAAAGTTTGCTGCAGACACAAAACCTCATGACTCCATCACTGCCAACTATTATATGTCTGTACTGCCAACTAGTATTATGCAGTTCATCAAGCGAGCTGTCAAACCAACATTACTAGAGAACTGCAAAGAGGCGATCACTGTGGAAAAATACCTACACGCGATAGGAGTCATCAAGGATGATGAACTAGCAAAAGAATCCAGAGATGCGAGCAGGAAGCCCCAGGCTGTGGCGAGCAAGGGTAAAGGCAAGGAAGCAAGTGACATTGAAACCCTTACTCGTCTCATCAATAAATTGACAACAGAGGTCTCTGACCTCAAATAATGAATGATTGAGACATCTGCGAGCAACCATCCTCCCAGACAACAAAAGGGGAGCATGTCATCAGGAAGCAACTAAAACTATGCAGAGCTCCAATTAGGTGTTCCAAATGGAACTTTATGTGAACAAAGATTTTTTCTCATTCCATGAAGACCTTCACCCGGAAGGGACTTGTGTAGAATGGAAATGAGTTGCAGACTCGCTATGCAACTGTATGCCAAACGTGGTAAACAATGTGCAGTATCAGTTTAGAGGCAAAGACGATGAGGAAGGTGTTGCACCTGATGATGCACCCAACACTGGGAAGGTGATCAACATGTATTAGTGCTTGCAAGCAGTGCAGAAGATGAACATCGAGAAGAAGCCCCTAAAGCAAAGCAGTCAATACAATCTTAGAATTCAAGGGGCTCCCCCTACGATTGGGGAGATGAACAAAAGGCTTGAACTAGTGAGGAAGGTTGATCCACTAGCTATCCAAAAGCATAAAGAACAAAGCAAGTCCGGGAAGACAGTTGCGAAGAAGAGTATGTCCATGAGCAGTAAACTTTAGAACACTTCTCCGGACAGTACAAACATGAGTCTGACCTCGGACATCTTGGTGAGTTTACCCAATATTGATTACAATATTGTGAAAGATATTAAGTAAACTCATGTAAACATCTCTTTTTTCGAGTTAGCTAATATTCAAGGTTAGTGGTATATTCTGTTGTGTGCAATGGGGCAAACATCTGCAGAAAACACAAACTCTACTAGCAAGGGAGCAAGAACATCTCCCAGTTCACTCACAATTGTGCTCAACACACTCTGGATGGAAGAAGAAAGCTCTGTTTGCCCTCCATTCTTGCTTTCATTTGAAATATTTAACTACGACGTTCACAACTGTTTGGTTTATTTTGGCGCATCAATGAATGTCATGCCACTCTCCATTGCCAAGAAGATCAATGCGCAATGGAGTAAGACATATGTGCAAAGTATCCAACTAGATCGAATGAGCATACCAACCATTGGTGAACTTCGGGATGTGATCATCGGATTATCTCATGACGGTCGATATTGCCAGTGCATCAACATTGTCATTGTGGATATACCGTATGCATATGGCTTACTGCTTAGCAGAGACTGGTCCAGCAATTTGAATGGGTACTTTGCTACAAATTGATCACACTTGTGGCTTTTGTACCAGGGCAAAAACAATAAGATCTGGGTGTTATCTGAGAGATAATGAGACAAAATGTCACTCCCATAAATGATGAGAATGAAACATTGGCTTTCGCAGAACTCATGTTCGACAACTGCCTCTTGGAAACATAGCTGGGGTGTTATCTTTCATAGCCAGCTCCAACCCCACTAGACACACAGTTGGGTCTCCTTCCTTGCCCAACTAATGGAAATGAAACTTGTATAGTACATTGTAACACTAGTAGCAGCAGCAGCAGCAGTAGTAGTACTAGCGCACCAAGCATTCCGTGTACAGACGAGTTGTGGACCATGTATTTTGATGGATCAAAGACATAGGATGGCTCTAGAGTCGGGTGTGTCTTTATAGACCCGAAGCACAGGAAACATTTGATCTCAATCCGCTAGGAGTTTGACTGCACGAACAACAGTGTTGAATACGAAGCACTTTTATTGGGATTGCACAAGGCCATTAGCCTCAACGTTGCCACACTCAAAGTTGTAGGTGATTCAAATGGTATTAATTCACTGAAGGTACGTAACACCATACACTTTTTGTCACCTCATCTCAAAAGTTACCAGTAAGAGGTATGGCGACTAATCTCTAAATTCCAAGCATTCAATATCATTGATGTGCCAAGAACACGCAATGAAGTTGTTGATATCTTAACAAACACAGCTGCTAGGATGTCACCTAGTAGGGATAGATTTACTATTGAAATTTTGTATAAGCCTTCTATCCCTGACAACATAAATAATCTACAGTTTTTTGATGATGATCAAAAGATACTGCACTTCATGGCCAACCCTGATGTCTTCAAGGACACAATGATTGACGAATATGAGCACGAGCAGTCTCTACGAGTTGAAACTAATGACAAGAAAGGCAACCTCATCCCCAAGGGTGTGGCATCTCTCAAAAAGCTCTATGACTTGAAGAACCTCTTTCAGGGGCCAAGGAACAGAAAAACCTAAAGTTCCACTATGATGCACGAACAGATTAAGTTGGGAACATAACAAGATCTGAAGTTCCTCAATCTCGGTACGTCTTGCACATAGAAGGAGAAGAAATCCTTTGTCCGCTTTTTCAAATAGTACCAGGATATCTTCACATGGACACATGATGATCTGGAAACATACAACACGCGAATAAACCAACATGTGATTCCGATTAAGGAAGGGGTCAAGCCATTTCAACAGAAGCTGAGGAAATTACATCCATCACTTGAACCCCTAATACAGAAAGAGTTGACTAAGTTATTGGATGCACGGATTGTTTATAGAGTTTGTGATTCCACATGGGTTTCTGACTTAGTTCCTGTACGAAAGAAGTATGGGGAGATCCTCCTATGTGCTGATTTATAAAACTTGAACTGCGCCTCGGACAAAGACAACTACCTTGTGTTGTCAATGGAGCATATTTTAAAGACAGTATATGGGGCAAAAATGTTTTCCTTACTCAACGGTTTTTTAGGATATAAACAGGTTCTAGTTGCAAAACCTAATATACTAAAGACTACCTTCCGTACCAAGTGGGATACGTTCACATACAAGAGAATGCCATTTGGGCTCGTGAATGTAGGCGCAACATTTCAGCACACCATGGACATCGCCTTCCGCGGTCTCATCAAATAGAGTTTAGTGGTGTACCTTGATGACGTTATTCTCTTTCACAGAAAATGGTCAGACCACATACGCCATATGAAGAAGATATTCGAGCGATGCCGAAAATGCGGGATTTCCTTGTATCCTAAAAAGAGTGTATTTGCAGTGTATTAGGGGAAACTCCTTGGGCACATCATTTCCAGAAGTGGGATCAAGGTTTATCCAGACTGAGTTCAAACCATTACACAGGTTCCTCACCTAGCTAGCAAGAAAGCAATGCAGTCCTTCTTGGGAAAGATAAACTTACTCTGGAAGTTCATCTCAGATTATGCGCAGATAGTGAAACCTATGCAAGACATGATCAAGAAGGATGCATTCTACAACTAGGGTAAGAGGGAAATGAATTCATTCACCCGTATCAAGAAGGCTATAGAAGATGCACCTGCACTATACAGTCCAGATTTTAACAAATATTTCTTGCTATACACCTTCTCCTCCAACAACTCGCTTGCTGTTGTACTCACTCAGACGTATGAGCTAAATGACAAATGTCCCATATCTTTCATGAGCGCAAGCATGAAGGGACCCGAACTCAACTACCCTGTTGTTGAAAAACGAGCATATGCAGTATACAAGGTGGTGAAACCATTCAGAGGCTACTTGCTAAAGAACCATTGCATAGTCTATGTGCCTCACCCAATAGTTCGATCATTGCTTGTATAGCAAGAGCTAGGTGAAAGACGTTGTGAGCTGGATGAAGGACTTGCAAGAGTATGATCTTGACATCAACCTAGTTCATAATGTCAAGGGTCATGGTCTCTATAGACTTGTAGCTGAAGCAGTCCATGCACAGGAGGAAAGAGAAGAGCTCGGTGGTTGGGAGAAAGGAATCGAGATGTATGATGTAGAGCGAGCACCACCCACTTCATGCAGAAACTCTTGGTACGAAGATGTGTGTCAGTACCTTAAGCATGGCACCATACCCTCTCACTTATCCATGAGACAGAAGAAGGCACTATGCCTTAAATATTTACCTTATTAATTGGTGCATGAAGTGCTTTACAGAAAGCACAGTAACGATATTTTGCTTAGGTGCCTGGAGGCACATGATTCAGAGAAGGCCTTGCATGATCTACATGACGAACCAGCCAAGGGCCACTTCACAAGAAATACCACTACACACAAAGTTATGCGAGTCATTCTCTTCTGGTCCACATAGTTCAAGGATGCACATGCCTACTCTCGCAAGTGCCCGGTCTGTCAGCGATGCGCCGACAGAACATGAAGGTCAACAATCCCGCTGCACCCTGTTGTAGTGACTGAACTGTTCCAAAAATGGGGCTTGGAAATCATTGAGGAAATGTTCCCACATTCATCAAAACAACACTGCTACATCTTGAAAGCTACAAATTATTTCACGCAGTGGACAAAAGCAATTCCGCTTAAGCAAGTGAATGATCAAGAAGTCATTAGCATCCTCCAACAGAACATCATCTCGCGATTTGGCATTCTAGTATCACTTGCATTTGACAATGCAACTTACTTTTCATCTTTAAAGCTTTATGATTTTGGATTGCAATATGGTATCGTGCTTAAACACTCATCTAACTACTACCCACATGGAAATGGTCTCGCAGAATCCACATATAAAAATCTTATCCACATTATCAAGAAGACCATTTACTTTGAACTGCGTAACTGGCACTCTGCTTTGATGAATGCTTTATAGGCTGACCACATAACACCCAAATCCTCTCTAAACACTTTTCCATACTTCCTAGTTTATGGGAAAGAATCCATCCTTCCGCCAAACATCTACTTGCCTGCGCTCCAATTGTCCCAAGAATCCCAAGGCAAGCCTTGTCTGCTAGTTCAACGTAGGATGGATACACTTCACAAGTTGCATGAAGAAGGGATGAAAGCAAAAGAAAAGTTCACACTCCACCAAAACTGTATCAAGAGATTTCTCGACAAGAAGTTTGTAGGGAACACTAACTTCGATGTGGGTGACTTAGTCTTGAAGTGGGACAAACCCCATGAACATAAAGGAAAACACACAAAGTTCCAGTCCTTGTGGATTGGTCTGTATTTTGTTCAGGATAAGCTTGTCCCACACACATACCATCTACAATCACTTGAAAGGAGGGTTGGAAAACTTCTTGTCAATGACCAAGATCTAAAACACTACTTTCAGTAAGCCGGGGTTGTGCCCCGCGCCATGTACATAGTCTGTTTACTTCTTGTTGTATTTTTTGTTTGATTTACTATTTTTGTTCCATTTTGTTTTGTTTTCTTAGTATCATGCTATTTTTGGTTTGTCAATAAGTGTCGCCCTCTACTGATTTCTGGCTTTTGAATGAGTATGTGGCTGAGATCATAAGATTCTTGTGACACTGCATCACTTGGCCAAGTCCTCTGTCCGTCTTCTCTATGCTTAGTTATAACCTTCGGCCGATGAATTCTTGACAGAAAATAGAAGTCGTCTATAAGGGATTCTCTAGCCTAACCATGAACCTAAGTCCACACTGGGAAACCCCATGCCTATACTCAACCTTTTGTTGTGTGTGTTCAAGTTCATCCAACTAATAGAAATGGAGAAGGGAAAAATCTAAATGAGAAAACCTATGATAGAGGTATTACATGCTTCTCTGAAGGAACAAACTCTTCTACTCTCAATAAGTTGAGATCCCTCTTCTACCCCAAAAATAAATAAGTGCCTATGCACAGTCCTCTTTTAAAAAAATACAAAGGCGAAAGAAGAGAAAGGCTTCTTGCGCAGAGAGGTGAAGCATGCAACTCCATCGGGGTACTGACCAAGCTCGCTGGTAGTGGAGTGATGCGTGTGTTCCTACGTGACTTCATCATGGTTCTATCCAAGCCTGCTGGCAGTGGAGCAACACCAGAGATGAAAACTTATACTCTGAATTTTTTTAACTCGCGAGCCAAACTACCCTTTCCGATTTTGAAACATTGTGATGAAGCTAAAACTTTTTGTTGTGTTTGACTGAGTTGGAAAAAGGTGAACCATGTCTATCCATGGGGTAAGTGGGAAGCTAAAGTAACCCGCACACTGATTCAATACTCCTTGATAGGCCAAGGCCCTGTGTTGTCAATGAACCAAAACAAAGAAGCTGGTATTCAACCAGTGTGTCGCCAAGTGTTGTAGCGGCTGCAACACCCTCCAAAACTTTGGCCTACATCCAATTTCAGAGCCTTCCTTGGTTTTTTCCTTTATGTTTGTAAACACTTGGGCTCATCCCATGAGCTCGTGTTGTTGGGTAGAGGAGGCCCCGCGTAACGGTTTTGGGACCCTAAGTCCACAGTTTTGGGAAAAAAGTATAGTAAAGACTCCACGAAGTGCGCGAAGCGCGAATTGTAATGAGTCAAGTCAAAGGGTTGTCCGCCCAAGAATAATGTAAAATAATAGGAAGAGAGTCAGCCTGCCCATGGTTCGCGGACCATGGGAATGTATAAATAGAGCAAGGCTCTATGGCTAGAGGTCAGTTTTTTGAGAAGTCTTTTTCTTGGATCTTGGTGTTATGGTTTTGTGAAGACAGTACTATCTGCGTCTATAAGTACGAGTTAAGGGTGCTGGTAGATAGATAGGGGCTCTGCAGCTGTGTGCATAGAGGCCTAGTAGAGTCCACAACTATGTGCGTGGACCCCTGCAGCTGAGTGCGCAGGGTAGATCTGGTTGTATGAACAGAAGATTTTAATAAAGACAAGTGGTTGTTGAAGTATCGTGAATCTATTATGTTCTGGTTTATCAATTTGTTATATGAGTTTATACCTTTTGTTGTTATAATTGTGCGCATTGGGTTTTATTGTTAAATTTTTGCTTAAAGACTATACCAAGAAGATCAGATCTATAATAATTTCATTAATAAGCAAGTACACCCACGCAGATCTTCACGGAAACTCGATAATAGTCCAAAGTGGTGCGAGGCCACCGAATGATTCGCGACCCCCCCAGACCACATCAAGACATCCTAAGGGTGTGGAAACCTGGTTCCAGCACCCTCCCCTACTACCTCGGGTGAGACCTTAGTCCGCGCTCCGTGGGCTGTTGCCGAAAGGGCTGGTAGCTGCAGGATTTGTTTGGCTAATAACTCTTCCGAACTTGGGTCAGGGCCCAATAAGCCAACAAATGGTTCCGTTGTCGGGACCGGGATCTGCCTAAGGGATGTCTAATGTCGAAATGCTAGAACCCTACAAAGAAAGAGCTTGAAGACTGGTTGGATCAGAAGCTTCACGAGTTCGTGATACAAGAAAACAGAAATCTATGGATATGTGAGGAAAGGTGGTTGGATCGCTACATATACACAGAAATCCACGAGATCTTCTTCACGTCATTTTTACAGAACTATATGAGTGGATCGCGAGGCTAGCTGATGGTCAAGGAAGGTACAGACTGGATCAACCCATCGTGTGGACTCCAGAGTTGGTGCGTAGGCTAGAAGCATCTGAAGACAAAATAGCATGGGCAGTATAACACTGGTTGGATTGAGTAATATGAGGATTTATAACCGAGTTCGCGATAGACACAACTGTGAGTTACAATGAGGCAGAAAGGCGCTTTCTCCAAGGGTCACGGGGTAAGTACATCAAATCATTGAATACTTGGATTAAAAATGTTGTTATGTGAAAAACAGGTTACGCGCATCCATTGATGTCTGGGGTAATGAGGAGCAGAAGAGGCTACCGAGCGACCGAAGGGTTAGAAAACAATCCTCTGATTTCATTCTCTCGAGAAAGCGAGGAGGAGCTCACAAGGTTCTCCTCGAGAAGAACAATCCAATTGATAAAGCAGCGCTTTCCACCAATACCACCGTTGTCCACGCCATCACCTACTTCACCTACATCCAACCCATCTTCACCAACCCCACCGCTGCCACCACCGAGGGTAGGGATGGCAGGTGTGATCAAGTTGCCCGTACTTAGAGGTGTAGGAAATGAGGAACCAGATCAATTCTGGTTCATGGTAAAGGCTGTATGGGAAGGCTAAGGTGTAACTAATGAGAACATCAAAAAGGCTTCTCTGGTGAGCACGCTGCAGGACCGCACATTGACGTGGTATATAAAGTACTCTAGCGATCACCTGAATGCAGGAATAGTGGCGACTCAGGACGCGTTGAACAAAGAATTTAGCCGACCAAAATCAAAAATGCAGTCGATCATCGGGTTCAAGGAGATTGCGATGATGCCTGGTGAAACTCCATGGGATCTGGATCAGAGATTGAAAAGTACAATCTGTGAGGCAAATATGGCGCTGACGGATGCGCAACACTGCGCGTGGTTTGTGGCGTCATTGACACCACATCTAAGGATGGCACTATCACAGCAAAAGATCTCAACCCAAGCTGAAGCATTGGCCATCAACAACCCCCATCTTTGTTTAGTATTAGCAATAACACTAAGCAAATGGGGACCCTTAGTAAAAGATCCAAAAAAAAAAAAAAACATTTTATATAACTTTTTGTATTCTACTCCTTGAAATTATGTCGCATCGCGTGGAGAAGATAAAACATCCCCTTATGAGCATAATAAAAACTGCGAAGAAGAGACACGAAATTCATCGCATCGCACACATTAAGAAGCGCTCTTAAATGAAAATCTTAAGAAATCTCTGACGGCCGATGTGCGACGTCGCATATCGCAATATTGCATAAGCAGCACACAATGATTTAATGACTCATGCGATCCGCGATGCTGCGATCTTGCGATATCTGCGATCTGCGATAATCCGATCTGAAAAAACTTGCGATGACACATCTAGGTAATGCGATGACGTGATGCTGCTATCGCCCATCGCAAATTTCCTCGGCTCAACATTCAAGAAAATCTGTCCGTAAACCAAAAATTAGGCGCGCGACTTAAAAGAAATTAATGAACATATGCCAAAGTGTTAATGAAGGACGGTTTTGTGTTTTTCGAAGAGTCAGTTCACGATGGGTGTCATGATTTTATACATTAATAGAGGTTAGAGCTTTCGTATCAGTATTTATTATCATTACTCTTTTCCTTTGCGTGAACTGCAGGAATGAAAAACAGGAAACAATATGAAGCAATGAGCAGGAAACATCTAAGGAAAAGGGGAAAGCGTCAATGCTCGGAGAACAGAGAAGAGATGCCTTCATAAACCGATGCTGCATGCAACAGAACCACAGATTCCAGAGTATCACTCAACAGATGCTGAGGTCGATAGGTGATTCAACATTCAGGGTCAGAAAGCTCACAAAAGCAGCATGTTTACCAAAAATCCTGAAACTTCTACCCGGTAAAGGAAAAAGGCGCTAAAGAAGGAAAACGCACCAGAAAAGCCCGGAATAAAGAACAGAGGCAGTTTTCGATGCGCGATTAGCGCCTAGCGCTAATCGCGCATCGCTAAGAAAATTGTTCAGAAAGCAAAGTCCCTAACTTGCTTAGTCATTCGCAAGTCCGGAAACCGAAATAGCAAAAGCAGAAGCAGTTTGAGAGAAATTTGGGTTGTTGCCAAGTATATACGCAGTAAATTCGCCCAACCAGAGGATGATTCTCAAAAAATATCTTCTAGTGTACTAAAAAGTGGTACCAGCGCTTGCCATTTCTATTTTCGTAGCTCAAACAAAAGCAGAAGCCAACCAACCGACTCTTCCCAGGCGAATATTGAATGCTCGCAACATTTAAGGAGCAAATGTAGAAATAGTTAGGAATTAGATTCAGTTTTTAGAAATAGTTTTGGTTTAGAAGAAGGGCGGTCATTTAAACCGTATCCTAAATTTATGTAATTAAGTTATTTAGTTAGCAGTATTTAAACCCTTCTCATGCATTTGGAGAAGGGTCCAAAAATTTGTCAAAAACTTGTCCTTAGAACATGCACTTTTGCACCCTCGGAGGGGGTTTTGATGAATGGATGGATCAAGGTTTATTAATGTTTGCATTTGATATCTGCTACTGATGTTGCACTTTTGTACTCTTAGTAGATGTTAGAGCAAGGAGAGATAAATCATTGTTGCTTGAAGCTTATGAGTAGGATCAGTCATAAATGGTACTTTTATCTCTTGACCATTTCTGCTTATATTCTTAAAGTGATATACAGTTTTTAGTTGTTTATATGTTATTGCATGAATGTGTGAGTTACCATTTGGCACTTTTGTACGGTGGAGCCATTTATTTATGTCTGATATATGAATAACTTATTATGCGATATGCTGTTCACAACTGTTTTGCCTAACTTTTTATGCAAAGTAGTTCATCTTAATTGATTTCTATTCTTGTGATAGCTGAATGATCTTTATTACCAGTTATTGTTTGAAATCTTTTTAGATCGCATAATAGAAGAAATACACCCCGGGTTAGCATAAATTAGATGTGCTGTTTTTCATTAGATTACAATAGCATAAAGTTAGTTTAAAAGTTTGAATAAGATTAGCTTTAAGTATCCTTAGATCAACAACATCCAACTCTACACACACACACACACCCTTAGATTGGGAAACTGGTCCCATTATCCCCAGTCGGACCCGCTATACCAAACGGATAAGGAGCTGCCAACCAAGGTCCGGACCGGGTGGGTATCCCCCTTGTTGTTGACCTAATTTTCGGGGCTTCAACATATTTGGCGCTAGAAAGAGGGCCCGAACTATGAATGGCACCTAAATCAAAATCTAAACACCATTCTGAGAGTAAATCGCCCTCATCAACTACCCCGACTTCCCCAGTACGTTTAAATCTAGAGTCAGAAGTCGCTCGAGTATTAACCGCTGCTACACACCCTAATATTTCAGACCAATCTACCATTGAACCCCCTGAAGTTCAAACTCTGATTCACAAACTCCAGGGATTTTCCATTTCTACTCAGAGGTCTGATAAATCTCAAAGCAGCGTGACTTCGCAATACAATCCTGCTCATCCCCTGACCAGATTAAAGAGTGAAAAATTTGGCATCCAGCCAACTGAATTGCCTCTCCCCACCAGGAAAAGAGTGAGGAAAACACTACAAGAGTCTGATAGTGAGACTCTTTCATCTACATCGTCCATTTCAACTCCCTCACCGCGAAGTCAGCCATCCACATCTTCATTCCAAACCATCATCCATCCGCTTACTGGTACTCCCACAACCCCTCTTCAATCATCTACGATCGTAGTGTCCTCATCTTCCCAGCCACAGGGATCATCTTCTGCACTTTCATTCACTAGCAACTCAACGATGGCCCAGTCTCCATGGAATAATCCTGGGGCAGCCTTAATGCCTCCAACCTTGACTCAAATACCGGCCCATCCTGAGAAATGGCTACCCAAATTCAATCCAAAAGCAGGGATGCTATCTGAAGAACACATAAACAATTTCATGCTTTCTGTCAATCTCAATGGAGTTACTAATGAAGATGATGTTGTTCGACTTTTTCCCTATACAATGCAAGGAACAGCTGGGTCATGGTACTTTTCATTACCCTCCAGGTCTATCACAAGTTGGGACATTTTCCAAAGTCAATTCCATACCAAGTTTGGTGATGACAGATCAACGACAACGTTAATCAATGACCTATCCAATCTTAAAGCCGAGGCTAGAGAACCCATCAAAGATTTCAATTTACGGTTCAATAAGATCCTCAACAAAATTCCCACTGCTTCCCAACCCAGCTAAGAAGTACGATGTGAATGGTATATTACGGCCTTACCATCAAACTTAGCAATCTTCGTGGATAGGGCAAATAAAACAACCTTAGTTGAAAACTTGACAGAGGCGATAGCAGTAGAGAAATGCGTAATAGCCCTGGAAAAGAGATCTGCGATAGATGAACACAAGTATAAAAAAGTCACCTTCAAGGAAGACTCCAAGAAGAAACAAACGAAAGACCCTTTCGATTTGGAAGGATTGCAAAAAGTATTAAAGACCATGTCCAATGAGATGATTGACATAAAAAAACAAGTAGCAGAAACTTCTTCGAAAAAACCCTACAGAGCTTTTAAAAGAGGTCCTTCAATGGATGTGAAAGCACCCAACGCTATTTCAAATGTCGAATCTGAAGAAGAGGAAGAAGAAGAGAATACCACTGAAGGGCAGACTGATGACGAAGAAGTTGTGGAATTACAAGGAATGTGGGATTTCATCCTCCCATAAGAAGAAGATCAAGAAGCATTTCCGGTTAGCACACGAAGCAAAAATCAACTTGATCCTCCCCAAACTACCCCTAAGCAGAAGAGCACAAGCTCTGCACTAAAAGATAAAGTCGCAACAAAAAAAATGACCACTAAAGCGACTCAACCTAGCCCGGTCCAATCAGATCAGACAACTCCATCAAAAACACTAATAGTGTCGGATGAAATGGAATACAATATTATTGACGACATGAAAAAGACTAGGGCTAATATTACCCTTTACGAATTGAGCAAATTGAAACATCAACAGAAGATAATGATGAAAGAATTACATGCCGTGCCTATTACATCTTTGTCTACAGTTGTAGCTTCCCACAACATGGGAAGACCTCCAACCAACACGATTAATAAGATTGATCCAAATGACATCACCTTGATTGGAGGAAGATCAAGGTCTCACACTCCCCCTTTCCTTCTCACTTATGAAATTTTTAATAAAAATGTGCACAATTGTTTGGTAGATTTTGATGCTTCAACGAATATTTTACCCAGATCAATATGTGCCAAGTTAAATGTCCAAAAACAAAAATCCGCAGTGCACATAGTTCAGCTTGATCGATCTCAAGTCGAAGTGATTGGTGAACTTAATCAAGTAACCATAAGATTGTCATCCAACCCAAAGGTATGTCAGGTTATTGACATTCTAGTGGCTGATATCCCAGAATTCTATGGCTTGATTCTTAGCAGGGATTGGTCCGAGAAACTCCATGGATACTTTTCAACCAACTGGTCACACATGTGGTTACCCTACAATGGTAAACCGAATCAAATAAAGGTTGAACGAGAGTTACACCAGAAGTACATAGTAACAGAATTGGAGGGAGAAAATGAAGCAGTAGCGTATAACAGCAGTATCATAGGCAATTACTCGGTAGATTCTTTTCTCGGCAATTTCAATGCTCATACATCACCTTACTTAGAAAATTCAGTTTTGTCCCAAGTCGAAAATTTTTCCCAAACTGATAATTCAAAGTGTGTTAATTTTGTAGATAAACCTGTAAATACATCTTTGTTTTGGAAATTATATTTTGATGGCTCTAAATCTAACGAAGGAGCAGGAGTAGGATGCGTTCTGATTAGTCCAGAAGGAAATAAGACCATGCTTACGTGCAGACTCGAATTCGATTGCACAAACAATACAGCAGAATATGAGGCCTTGGTGCAAGGCCTATACAAAGCAATCGGGTTGAACGTCAAGTATCTTCAAGTCTTCGGATCCTCTGAGATTGTTGTCAAACAGGTACATAACACTATTCATTGCCTATCAAGTCATTTAAAACACTATCAATCTCTAGTACAAGATCTGACTGAGCATTTCATAACATTCAATATTTCGTCAATCCCGAGACTCCAAAACGCAAGCGCAGACCTTTTGGCTAATGTAGCCTCTAGGCTTATTCCCTCCGAAGAGTTTAGTCCAGATAGATTCTCAATAGAATTAATCTTTAGACCATCCATCCCTGACAACATTACAAATTGGAGAGTATTCAATGACGATCCTGATATTGTAAATTTTCTCACTTCCGAAGGATCCTACTCCAATCAGATAATTGACAAAGACCATCATGATCGACAAATACTACAAAATGGCACTGATAATGCTATACCTAAATCGGTGGTTAAGTTAGAAGACTTATACGATTTGAAAAATCGGTTTAAAAGGTCTGCCAATTCAAATCTCTACAGTTCAACTATGAACTACGAATTAGTAAACCTAGGAACCGATGATAAACCACAAAACATTAATCTAGGCATAGGCTTAGCCCCTGAAGAAAAACTAGCGTATATTCGTCTTTTAAGACAGTATAAAAATGATTTTTCCTGGAATTACGATGAGATGAAAACATACGACACTTCTATCATTCAACATACAATCCCTATGATTGACAACGAAAAACCTGTCCAACAGAAACTGAGAAAGATCCACCCCAATTTAGAAAATCAGATAAAAACTGAGCTGAATAAGTTATTAAAAGCCATAATAATCTTCCCCGTCAAACATTCCAAATGGGTCTCCAATATGGTACCCGTTAGAAAGAAAAACGGAGATATTAGAATCTGTATCGATTTTCGGAATCTTAACAAAGCTTGTCAAAAAGACAAATTTCCTCTCCCACCTATGGAGCAGATATTACAGGCAGTAGCAGGCTCAGAACTGATGTCTTCCTTGGATGGATTTTCAGGATATAATCAAGTGCTGGTACATCCCGATGATCAGTTGGAAACCACATTCAGAACTAAATGGGGCACATACGCATATTGGAAGATGCCATTTGGTTTGATCAATGCCGGTGCTACATTTCAGAGAGCCATGGACATTGCATTCAAGGGATTAGTCAATAAATCTGTAGTAATTTATTTGGATGATATAACAGTGTACTCCAAGAAGCGAAGCGACCATCTCAGAGACTTAAAACAGATCTTTCAACGATGTTTAAGGTTTGGGATTTCACTTAACCCAAAGAAATCTTTTTTCGCACTAAGTGAAGGGAAACTTCTAGGATTCATAGTGTCAAAATCTGGTATTCACATCGAGTCTGACAAAATCAAAGAAATTTCTGAAATATCCCTACCTCATAATAAAAAAGCCATGCAATCTTTCCTTGGTCAAATCAATTTTGTAAAGAGATTTGTCCCAGATTTTTCACGAATTGTGTCTCCTTTGCAAACCATGATTAAAAAGAATTCAAATTTTAAATGGGGTCAAGATGAACATGAAGCATTCAACCTGATCAAACAAGCTATCATTAATGCTCCATCTTTCGCAACCCCGAATTTTTCAGAATCTTTTATCTTATACACATTTGCCTTAGAGAAATCATATGCTACGATTCTAACTCAAGCAAATCAAGAAAAAGCGGAAGCTCCAATCACATTTTTTAGCTCGAATTTACAAGGTGCTGAACTCAACTATTCAAACGTGGAGAAACATGCATATGCTGTTTTCAAAGCGGTCAAATATTTCAGACCTTTCTTACTTAAAACCCATACTAAGATCATAGTACCGTTTCCAGCGGTAAGAAATCTTCTAGTACAGAAGGATGTGGGTGAGAAAAGAGCAAATTAGATCACTGCTTTACAGGAATACGACCTTGAGATCAAGCCAGCAAACATTGTAAGAGGTCAAGGCTTCTGCAAAATGTTGGCCGGAGCATCGCAGATTTCTGAAAATTCATCTGAACAGGTACAACTGTATGAGGTAAGCCTAAACGATGCAGAATCATTATATGCTGACATCATTTATTATCTTAAGAACGGATATGCTCCATCACACCTAGATCACACTAAGAAAAGAGCTCTGAGATTGAAAGCTAAACAATATCAGCTCATAAATGATGTTCTTTTTAGAAAGAATTATGATTCTGTTCTTCTTATATGTCTTGAGAAAAATGAAGCTGAAAAAGTTTTGCAGGAACTCCACGACGGACCAGCAGGCGGACACTATGCTGGAGATGCTACTGCACATAAGATCTTATGTGCAGGATATTACTGGCCTACGCTGTTCAAAGACTCACACAGTTACGTAAGGAAATGTCAAGTTTGCCAAACAACTGCTGCAAGACAAAAGAAGCCGTCCCTGCCACTACAACCGGTAAACATCGAGCAACCATTCAGTCAGTGGGGCTTGGACATAATAGGTGAGATCGTTCCTCACTCTTCTAAGCAGCATAGATACATCCTCACGACAACAGATTATTTTACTAAATGGGTAGAAGCAGTTCCTCTCAAGATAGCTAATTCTGAAAATATTATTGAATTCATAGATCAATTTATAATCACTAGATTTGGATTGCCAACGGCTTTAATGTTTGATAATGCATCATACTTTTCTGGAAATGCAATGACTGAGTTTGCACTTAAAAGAGGGTTCAAACTGAAATATTCGGCCAACTACTATCCACAAGGTAATGGGTTAGCTGAGTCAACAAATAAAAACCTAATCAGGATTATTAAAAGAACAGTTGACCAGAACCAAAAGAATTGGCACAAAGCTTTGGTAAATGCTTTATGGGCAGATAGAATAATGAAGAAAGCTTCAATCGGCACTTCTCCCTTTAATTTAGTTTATGGGAAAGAAGTGGTTCTTCCAACTCACTTAGTCATCCCCTCTTTGTCTTTAGTACAATACATCGATGAAGTATCTACTTCCTCCATACAACTAAGACAAATGGAAATAATTAAATTAGAAGAACAATGAGAACAAGCTAAGAAAACCCATGCTCATCACCAAGCACTAATAAAATCCTCTTTTGATTCAAGCATAATGACCAGAAAATTTTTTCAGATGGGAGATTTAGTTTTGAAATGGGATAAGGCTCCTGAAGAAAAGGGAAAACATACGAAATTTCAAAAGATGTGGCTTGGTCCTTTTCAGATTGTTGAAGTCATAGGTCCATCAACGTTTGTGTTGCAAGATTTAGCAAGTAGAAGGGATTCTTTGCCTGTTAATGGACAAATCCTTAAAATATATTTTCCATAGAAGATTATTCTTCTATTTTGTAGGATAGTTTTTCTTTTCTTTTTCATAATAAAATCAGTTGTGAGTGGTTACTACAGGTGTTCGCGGAAAAGACACCAATTCTCTTTCAGATTTTGAGCTTTCGCTTGTATAAGTAGCAAAATTTTTTGAAAATCTGATTTTTATTATTGACAGATACAGTTAAAAACTTTAGCCTAGATATGATACTAGTTTCAACTTCAAAAATTTGATGAAAGCAACCTTTAGCGAAGGAATTGTTTTATATCAGCACAATGAAAGGTATCAATAGCAAAATAAGGCTTCTCTGTAAGACTGCTGTTTTCAAACTCTATTATTGTCGTCCAAAGCTTTCTTAAGGAAAAACAATGACTTCCTCCCCGCTAAAGAAAATCGCAGCATTCAGAGGAACAATCCGAGAAACACTATATCTCAAAGAATAAGAGGTCTCATCACGAGCCGGCTTATCATGATCACAGATATTATAACTTGCTAACTTTGCCAATACTGTCCACCAAAATAGGGCAACGACTCAAGATTGTTGCAATCAAAAGACAAGGGATCTCATCACGAGCCAGCTTGTTCAGCAAAAGTGTAAATCAAGTGAATGACTGTGTCATAATTTTGGCTACCAAACCAAGACATTGTTCTTTGAGAATAAAAAAGGGAAAAAGTGTCAAAATGGGTTTTTCTTTGAAAAGTTGTAGATAGCCTTAAGCAGGATAAAGGATCATTGCTGGGTAACAGGTAACCCTGTCGAGGCTATGGACGCCTGCTGGCAGCAGAGGCTCTACCTACGACAAACGAGCATATTTTAAAGCCGGCAGACAGAGAAGACTTTATTTTATCTTTAAAAGACCAAGTAATGGCTGATGTAAATACAAGGACAAAGCCTGAGGAAGCAAGCAATTATAATAGAAAAAGGTTGAAACAAAATATCATTAATAGGATAAGGCATAATGTACTCTATCTGTCCATAACAAAATTTAGACTTATGAAAATTTTTCTATTTTGGAAGTTAAGATTCAATAGAAAAGCAGAGATAACTGGTTCTTCCCAGTGAATCGCCATTTTTGTGGCCACCAACAACCCCCCTCTTTGTTTAGTATTAGCAATAACACTAAGCAAATGGGGACCCTTAGTAAAAGATCCAAAAAAAAAAAAAAAAACATTTTATATAACTTTTTGTATTCTACTCCTTGAAATTATGTCGCATCGCGTGGAGAAGATAAAACATCCCCTTATGAGCATAATAAAAACTGCGAAGAAGCGACACGAAATTCATCGCATCACACACATTAAGAAGCGCTCTTAAATGAAAATCTTAAGAAATCTCCGACGGCCGATGTGCGACGTCGCATATCGCAATATCGCATAAGCAGCACACAATGATTTAATGACTCATGCGATCCGCGATGCTGCGATCTTGCGATATCTGCGATCTGCGATAAATGCGATCTGCGATCTGCGATAATCCGATCTGAAAAAACTTGCGATGACACATCTAGGTAATGCGATGACGCGATGCTGCTATCACCCATCGCAAATTTCCTCGGCTCAACATTCAAGAAAAGCTGTCCGTAAACCAAAAATTAGGTGCGCGCCTTAAAAGAAATTAATGAACATATGCCAAAGTGTTAATGAAGGACGGTTTTGTGTTTTTCGAAGAGTCAGTTCACGATGGGTGTCATGATTTTATACATTCATAGAGGTTAGAGCTTTCGTATCAGTATTTATTATCATTACTCTTTTCCTTTGCGTGAACTGCAGGAATGAAAAACAGGAGACAATATGAAGCAATGAGCAGGAAACATCTAAGGAAAAGGGGAAAGCGTCAATGCTCGGAGAACAGAGAAGAGATGCCTTCATAAACGGATGCCGCATGCAACAGAACCACAGATTCCAGAGTATCACTCAACAGATGCTGAGGTCGATAGGTGATTCAACATTCAGGGTCAGAAAGCTCACAAAAGCAGCATGTTTACCAAAAATCCTGAAACTTCTACCCGGTAAAGGAAAAAGGCGCTAAAGAAGGAAAACGCACCAGAAAAGCCCAGAATAAAGAACAGAGGCAGTTTTCGATGCGCGATTAGCGCTAGCGCTAATCGCGCATCGCTAAGAAAATTGTTCAGAAAGCAAAGTCCCTAACTTGCTTAGTCATTCGCAAGTCCAGAAACCGAAATAGCAAAAGCAGAAGCAGTTTGAGAGAAATTTGGGTTGTTGCCAAGTATATACGCAGTAAATTCACCCAACCAGAGGATGATTCTCAAAAAATATCTTCTAGTGTACTAAAAAGTGGTACCAACGCTTGCCATTTCTATTTTCGTAGCTCAAACAAAAGCAGAAGGCAACCAACCGACTCTTCCCAGGCGAATGTTGAATGCTCGCAACATTTAAGGAGGAAATGCATAAATAGTTAGGAATTAGATTCAATTTTTAGAAATAGTTTTGGTTTAGAAGAAAGGCGGTCATTTAAACCGTATCCTAAATTTATGTAATTAAGTTATTTAGTTAGCAGTATTTAAACCCTTCTCATGCATTTGGAGAAGGGTCCAGAAATTTGTCAAAAACTTGTCCTCAGAACATGCACTTTTGCACCCTCGGAGGGGGTTTTGATGAATGGATGGATCAAGGTTTATTAATGTTTGCATTTGATATCTGCTACTGATGTTGCACTTTTGTACTCTTAGTAGATGTTAGAGCAAGGAGAGATAAATCATTGTTGCTTGAAGCTTATGAGTAGGATCAGTCATAAATGGTACTTTTATCTCTTGACCATTTCTGCTTATATTCTTAAAGTGATATACAATTTTTAGTTGTTTATATGTTATTGCATGAATGTGTGAGTTACCATTTGGCACTTTTGTACGGTGGAGCCATTTATTTATGTTTGATATATGAATAACTTATTATGCGATATGCTGTTCACAATTGTTTTGCCTAACTTTTTATGCAAAGTAGTTCATCTTAATTGATTTCTATTCTTGTGATAGCTGAATGATCTTTATTACCAGTTATTGTTTGAAATCTTTTTAGATCGCATAATAGAAGAAATACACCCCGGGTTAGCATAGATTAGATGTGTTGTTTTTCATTAGATTACAATAGCATAAAGTTAGTTTAAAAGTTTGAATAAGATTAGCTTTAAGTATCCTTAGATCAGCAACATCCAACTCTGCACACACACACACACCGTTAGATTGGGAAACTGGTCCCATTATCTCAAGTCGGACCCGCTATACCAAATGGATAAGGAGCTGCCAACCAAGGTTCGGACCGGGTGGGTATCCCCCTTGTTGTTGACCCGATTTTCGGGGCTTCAACATATTTGGCGCTAGAAAGAGGGTCCGAACTATGAATGGAACCTAAATCAAAATCTAAATACCATTCTGAGAGTAAATCGCCATCATCAACTCCCCCAACTTCCCCAGTACGTTTAAATCCAGAGTCAGAAGTCGCTCGAGTATTAACCGCTGCTACACACCCTAATATTTCAGACTAATCTACCATTGAACCCCCTGAAGTTCAAACTCTGATTCACAAACTCCAGGGATTTTCCATTTCTACTCAGAGGTCTGATAAATCTCAAAGCAGCGTGACTTCGCAATACAATCCTGCTCATCCCCTGACCAGATTAAAGAGTGAAAAATTTGGCATCCAGCCAACTGAATTGCCTCTCCCCACCAGGAAAAGAGCGAGGAAAACACCACAAGAGTCTGATAGTGAGACTCTTTCATCTACATCGTCCATTTCAACTCCCTCACCGCGAAGTCAACCACCCACATCTTCATTCCAAACCATCATCCATCCGCTTACTAGAACTCCCACAACCCCTCTTCAATAATCTACGATCATAGTGTCCTCATCTTCCCAGCCACAGGGATCATCTTCTGCACTTTCATTCACTAGCAACTTAACGATGGCCCAGTCTCCATGGAATAATCCTGGGGTAGTCTTAATGCCTCCACCCTTGAGTCAAATACTGGCCCATCCTGAGAAATGGCTACCCAAATTCAATCCAGAAGTAGGCATGCTAGCTGAAGAACACATAAACAATTTCATGCTTTCTGTCAATCTCAACGGAGTTACTAACGAAGATGCTGTTGTTCGGCTTTTTCCCTATACAATGCAAGGAATAGCCGGGTCATGGTACTTTTCATTACCCTCCGGGTCTATCACAAGTTGGGACATTTTCAAAAGTCAATTCCTTACCAAGTTTGGTGATGACAGATCAACGGCAACGTTAATCAATGACCTATCCAATCTTAAAGCCGAGGCTAGAGAACCCATCAAAGATTTCAATTTACGGTTCAATAAGATCCTCAACAAAATTCCCACTGCTTCCCAACCCAGCGAAGAAGTACGATGTGAATGGTATATTACGACCTTACCATCAAACTTAGCAATCTTCGTGGATAGGGCAAATAAAACAACCTTAGTTGAAAACTTGACAGAGGCGATAGTAGTAGAGAAACGCGTAATAGCCCTGGAAAAGAGATCTGCGATAGAGGAACGCAAGTCTAAAAAAGTCACCTTCAAGGAAGACTCCAAGAAGAAACAAACGAAAGACCCTTTCGATTTGGAAGGATTGCAAAAAGTATTAAAGACCATGTCCAATGAGATGATTGACATAAAAAAACAAGTAGCAGAAACTTCTTCGAAAAAGCCCTACAGAGCTTTTAAAAGAGGTCCTTCAATGGATGTGAAACCACCCAACGCTATTTCAAATGTCGAATCCGAAGAAGAAGAAGAAGAAGAGAATGCCACTGAAGGGCAGACTGATGACGAAGAAGTTGTGGAATTACAAGGAATGTGGGATTTCATCCTCCCACAAGAAGAAGATCAAGAAGCATTTCCGGTTAGCACACGAAGAAAAAATCAACTTGATCCTCCCCAAACTACCCCTAAGCAGAAGAGCACAAGCTCTGCAATAAAAGATAAAGTCGCAACAAAAAAAATGACCACTAAAGCGACTCAACCTAGCCCGGTCCAATCAGATCAGACAACTCCATCAAAAACACTAATAGTGTCGGATGAAATGGAATACAATATTATTGACGACATGAAAAAGACTAGGGCTAATATTACCCTTTACGAATTGAGCAAATTGAAACATCAACAGAAGATAATGATGAAAGAATTACATGCCGTGCCTATTACATCTTTGTCTACAGTTGTAGCTTCCCACAACATGGGAAGACCTCCAACCAACACGATTAATAAGATTGATCCAAATGACATCGCCTTGATTGGAGGAAGATCAAGGTCTCACACTCCCCCTTTCCTTCTCACTTATGAAATTTTTAATAAAAATGTGCACAATTGTTTGGTAGATTCTGGTGCTTCAACGAATATTTTACCCAGATCAATATGTGCCAAGTTAAATGTCAACCACAAAAATCCGCAGTGCGCATAGTTCAGCTTGATCGATCTCAAGTCGAAGTGATTGGTGAACTTAATCAAGTAACCATAAGATTGTCATCCAACCCAAAGGTATGTCAGGTTATTGACATTCTAGTGGCTGATATCCCAGAATTTTATGGCCTGATTCTTAGCAGGGATTGGTCCGAGAAACTCCATGGATACTTTTCAACCGACTGGTCACACATGTGGTTACCCTACAATGGTAAACCGAATCAAATAAAGGTTGAACGAGAGTTACACCAGAAGTACATAGTAACAGAATTGGAGGGAGAAAATGAAGCAGTAGCGTATAACAACAGTATCATAGGCAATTACTCGGTAGATTCTTTTCTCGGCAATTTCAATGCTCATACATCACCTTACTTAGAAAATTCAGTTTTGTCCCAAGTCGAAAATTTTTCCCAAACTGATAATTCAAAGTGTGTTAATTTTGTAGATAAACCTGTAAATACATCTTTGTTTTGGAAATTATATTTTGATGGCTCTAAATCTAACGAAGGAGCAGGAGCAGGATGCGTTCTGATTAGTCCAGAAGGAAATAAGACCATGCTTACGTGCAGACTCGAATTCGATTGCACAAACAATACAGCAGAATATGAGGCCTTGGTGCAAGGCCTATACAAAGCAATCGGGTTGAACGTCAAGTATCTTCAAGTCTTCGGAGACTCTGAGATTGTTGTCAAACAGGTACATAACACTATTCATTGCCTATCAAGTCATTTAAAACACTATCAATCTCTAGTACAAGATCTGACTGAGCATTTCATAGCATTCAATATTTCGTCAATCCCGAGACTCCAAAATGCAAGCGCAGACCTTTTGGCTAATGTAGCCTCTAGGCTTATTCCCTCCGAAGAGTTTAGTCCAGATAGATTCTCAATAGAATTAATCTTTAGACCATCCATCCCTGACAACATTACAAATTGGAGAGTATTCAATGACGATCCTGATATTGTAAATTTTCTCACTTCCGAAGGATCCTACTCCAATCAGATAATTGACGAAGACCATCACGATCGACAAATACAACAAAATGGCACTGATAATGCTATACCTAAATCAGTGGTTAAGTTAGAAGACTTATACGATTTGAAAAATCGGTTTAAAAGGTCTGCCAATTCAAATCTCTACAGTTCAACTATGAACTACGAATTAGTAAACCTAGGAATCGATGATAAACCACAAAACATTAATCTAGGCATAGGCTTAGCCCTGAAGAAAAACTAGCGTATATTCGTCTTTTAAGACAATATAAAAATGATTTTGCCTGGAATTACGATGAGTTGAAAACATACGACACTTCTATCATTCAGCATACAATCCCTATGATTGACAACGAAAAACCTGTCCAACAGAAACTGAGAAAGATCCACCCCAATTTAGAAAATCAGATAAAAACTGAGCTGAATAAGTTATTAAAAGCCATAATAATCTTCCCCGTCAAACATTCCAAATGGGTCTCCAATATGGTACCCGTTAGAAAGAAAAACGGAGATATTAGAATCTGTATCGATTTTCGGAATCTTAACAAAGCTTGTCAAAAAGACAATTTTCCTCTCCCACCTATGGAGCAGATATTACAGGCAGTAGCAGGCTCAGAACTGATGTCTTCCTTGGATGGATTTTCAGGATATAATCAAGTGCTGGTACATCCCGATGGTCAGTTGGAAACCACATTTAGAACTAAATGGGGCACATACGCATATTGGAAGATGCCATTTGGTTTGATCAATGCCGGTGCTACATTTCAGAGAGCCATGGACATTGCATTCAAGGGATTAGTCAATAAATCTGTAGTAATTTATTTGGATGATATAACAGTGTACTCCAAGAAGCGAAGCGAACATCTCAGAGACTTAAAAAAGATCTTTCAACGATGTTTAAGGTATGGGATTTCACTTAACCCAAAGAAATCTTTTTTCGCACTAAGTGAAGGGAAACTTCTAGGATTCATAGTGTCAAAATCTGGTATTCACATCGAGCCTGACAGAATCAAAGAAATTTCTGAAATATCCCTACCTCATAATAAAAAAGCCATGCAATATTTCCTTGGTCAAATCAATTTTGTAAAGAGATTTGTCCCAGATTTTTCACGAATTGTGTCTCCTTTGCAAACCATGATTAAAAAGAATTCAAATTTTAAATGGGGTCAAGATGAACATGAAGCATTCAACCTGATCAAACAAGCTATCATTAATGCTCCATCTTTAGCAACCCTGAATTTTTCAGAATCTTTTATCTTATACACATTTGCATCAGAGAAATCATATGCTGCAATTCTAACTCAAGCAAATCAAGAAAAAGTGGAAGCTCCAATCACATTTTTTAGCTCGAATTTACAAGGTGCTGAACTCAACTATTCAAACGTGGAGAAACAGGCATATGCTGTTTTCGAAGCGGTCAAATATTTCAGACCTTTCTTATTTAAAACCCATACTAAGATCATAGTACCGTTTCCAGCGGTAAGAAATCTTCTAGTACAGAAGGATGTGGGTGAGAAAAGAGCAAATTGGATCACTGCTTTATAGGAATACGACCTTGAGATCAATCCAGCAAACATTGTAAGAGGTCAAGGCTTCTGCAAAATGTTGGCCGGAGCATCGCAGATTTCTGAAAATTCATCTGAACAGGTACAACTGTATGAGGTAAGCCTAAACGATGCAGAATCATTATATGCTGACATCATTTATTATCTTAAGAACGGATATGCTCCATCACACCTAGATCACACTAAGAAAAGAGCTCTGAGATTGAAAGCTAAACAATATCAGCTCATAAATGATGTTAATTTTAGAAAGAATTATGATTCTGTTCTTCTTAGATGTCTTGAGAAAACTGAAGCTGAAAAAGTTTTGCAGGAACTCCACGACGGACCAGCAGGCAGACACTATGCTGGAGATGCTACTGTAAGATCTTACGTGCATGATATTACTGGCCTACGCTGTTCAAAGACTCACACAGTTACGTAAGGAAATGTCAAGTCTGCCAAACAACTGCTGGAAGACAAAAGAAGCCGTCCCTGCCACTACAATCAGTAAACATCGAGCAACCATTCAGTCAGTGGGGCTTGGACATAATAGGTGAGATCGTTCCTCACTCTTCTAAGCAGCATAGATACATCCTCACGGCAACAGATTATTTTACTAAATGGGTAGAAGCAGTTCCTCTCAAGACAACTAATTCTGAAAATATTATTGAATTCATAGATCAATTTATAATCACTAGGTTTGGATTGCCAATGGCTTTAATGTTTGATAATGCATCATACTTTTCTGGAAATGCAATGACTGAGTTTGCACTTAAAAGAGGGTTCAAACTGAAATATTCGGCCAACTACTATCCGCAAGGTAATGGGTTAGCTGAGTCAACAAATAAAAACCTGATCAGGATTATTAAAAGAACAGTTGACCAGAACCAAAAGAATTGGCACAAAGCTTTGGTAAATGCTTTATGGGCAGATAGAATAACGAAGAAAGCTTCAATCGGCACTTCTCCCTTTAATTTAGTTTATGGGAAAGAAGTGGTTCTTCCAACTCACTTAGTCATCCCCTCTTTGTCTTTAGTACAATACATCGATGAAGTATCTACTTCCTCCATACAACTAAGACAAATGGGAATAATTAAATTAGAAGAACAACGAGAACAAGCTAAGAAAACCCATGCTCATCACCAAGCACTAATAAAATCCTCTTTTGATTCAAGCATAATGACCAGAAAAAATTTTCAGATGGGAGATTTAGTTTTGAAATGGGATAAGGCTCATGAAGAAAAGGGAAAACATACGAAATTTCAAAATATGTGGCTTGGTCCTTTTCAGATTGTTGAAGTCATAGGTCCATCAACGTTTGTGTTGCAAGATTTAGCAGGTAGAAGGGATTCTTTGCCTGTTAATGGACAAATCCTTAAAATATATTTTCCATAGAAGATTATTCTTCTATTTTGTAGGATAGTTTTTCTTTTCTTTTTCATAATAAAATCAGTTGTGAGAGGTTACTACAGGTGTTCGTGGAAAAGACACCAATTCTCTTTCAGATTTTGAGCTTTCGCTTGTGTAAGTAGCAAAATTTTTTGAAAATCTGATTTTTATTATTGACAGATACAGTTAAAAACTTTAGCCTAGATATGATACTAGTTTCAACTTCAAAAATTTGATGAAAGCAACCTTTAGTGAAGGAATTGTTTTATATCAGCACAATGAAAGGTATCAATAGCAAAATAAGGCTTCTATGTAAGACTGCTGTTTTCAAACTCTATTATTGTCGTCCAGAGCTTTCTTAAGGAAAAACAATGACTTCCTCCCCGCTAAATAAAATCGCAGCATTCAAAGGAACAATCCGAGAAACACTATATCTCAAAGAATAAGAGGTCTCATCACGAGCCGGCTTATCATGATCACAGATATTATAACTTGCTGACTTTGCCAATACTGTCCACCAAAACAGGGCAACGACTCAAGATTGTTGCAATCAAAAGACAAGGGGTCTCATCATGAGCCAACTTGTTCAGCAAAAGTGTAAATCAAGTGAATGACTGTGTCATAATTTTGGCTACCAAACCAAGACATTGTTCTTTGAGAATAAAAAAGGGAAAAAGTGTCAAAATGGGTTTTTCTTTGAAAAGTTGTAGATAGCCTTAAGTAGGATAAAAGATCATTGCTGGGTAACAGGTAACCCTGTCGAGGCTATGGACGCCTGCTGGCAGCAGAGGCTCTACCTACGACAAACGAGCATATTTTAAAGCCGGCAGACAGAGAAGACTTTATTTTATCTTTAAAAGACCAAGTAATGGCTGATGTAAATACAAGGACAAAGCCTGAGGAAGCAAGCAATTAGAATAGAAAAAGGTTGAAACAAAATATCATTAATAGGATAAGGCATAATGTACTCTATCTGTCCATAACAAAATTTAGACTTATGAAAATTTTTCTGTTTTGGAAGTTAAGATTCAATAGAAAAGCAGAGATAACTCGTTCTTCCCAGTGAATCGCCATTGTTGTGGCCACCAAAAACCCCCTCTTTGTTTAGTATTAGAAATAACACTAAGCAAATGGGGACCCTTAGTAAAAGATCCAAAAAAAAAAACATTTTATATAACTTTTTGTATTCTACTCCTTGAAATTATGTCGCATTGCGTGGAGAAGATAAAACATCCCCTTATGAGCATAATAAAAACTGCGAAGAAGCGACGCGAAATTCATCGCATCGCACACATTAAGAAGCACTCTTAAATGAAAATCTTAAGAAATCTCCGATGGCCAATGTGCGACGTCGCATATCGCAATATCGCATAAGCAGCACACAATGATTTAATGACTCATGCAATCCGCGATGCTGCGATCTTGCGATATCTGCGATCTGCGATAATCCGATCTGAAAAAACTTGCGATGACACATCTAGGTAATGCGATGACGCGATGCTGCTATCGCCCATCGCAAATTTCCTTGGCTCAACATTCAAGAAAAGCTGTCCGTAAACCAAAAATTAGGCGCGCGCCTTAAAAGAAATTAATGAACATATGCCAAAGTGTTAATGAAGGACGGTTTTGTGTTTTTCGAAGAGTCAGTTCACGATGGGTGTCATGATTTTATACATTCATAGAGGTTAGAGCTTTCGTATCAGTATTTATTATCATTACTCTTTTCCTTTGCGTGAACTGCAGGAATGAAAAACAGGAAACAATATGAAGCAATGAGCAGGAAACATCTAAGGAAAAGGGGAAAGTGTCAATGCTCGGAGAACAGAGAAGAGATGCCTTCATAAACGGATGCCGCATGCAACAGAACCACAGATTCCAGAGTATCACTCAATAGATGCTGAGGTCGATAGGTGATTCAACATTCAGGGTATGAAAGCTCACAAAAGCAGCATGTTTACCAAAAATCCTTAAACTTCTACCCGGTAAAGGAAAAAGGCGCTAAAGAAGGAAAACGCACCAGAAAAGCCCGGAATAAAGAACAGAGGCAGTTTTCGATGCGCGATTAGCGCCTAGCGCTAATCGCGCATCGCTAAGAAAATTGTTCAGAAAGCAAAGTCCCTAACTTTCTTAGTCATTCGCAAGTCCGGAAACCGAAATAGCAAAAGAAGAAGCAGTTTGAGAGAAATTTGGATTGTTGCCAAGTATATACGTAGTAAATTCGCCCAACCAGAGGATGATTCTCAAAAAATATCTTCTAGTGTACTAAAAAGTGGTACCAGCGCTTGCCATTTCTATTTTCGTAGCTCAAACAAAAGCAGAAGGCAACCAGCCGACTCTTCCCAGGCGAATGTTGAATGCTCGCAACATTTAAGGAGCAAATGCAGAAATAGTTAGGAATTAGATTCAGTTTTTAGAAATAGTTTTGCTTTAGAAGAAGGGCGGTCATTTAAACCGTATCCTAAATTTATGTAATTAAGTTATTTAGTTAGCAGTATTTAAACCCTTCTCATGCATTTGGAGAAGGGTCCAGAAATTTGTCAAAAACTTGTCCTCAGAACATGCACTTTTGCACCCTCGAAGGGGGTTTTGATGAATGGATGGATCAAGGTTTATTAATGTTTGCATTTGATATCTGCTACTGATGTTGCACTTTTGTACTCTTAGTAGATGTTAGAGCAAGGAGAGATAAATCATTGTTGCTTGAAACTTATGAGTAGGATCAGTCATAAATGGTACTTTTATCTCTTGACCATTTCTGCTTATATTCTTAAAGTGATATACAGTTTTTAGTTGTTTATATGTTATTGCATGAATGTGTGAGTTACCATTTGGCACTTTTGTACGGTGGAGCCATTTATTTATGTCTGATATATGAATAACTTATTATGCGATATGCTGTTCACAACTGTTTTGCCTAACTTTTTATGCAAAGTAGTTCATCTTAATTGATTTCTATTCTTGTGATAGCTGAATGATCTTTATTACCAGTTATTGTTTGAAATATTTTTAGATCGCATAATAGAAGAAATACACCCCGGGTTAGCATAGATTAGATGTGCTGTTTTTCATTAGATTACAATAGCATAAAGTTAGTTTAAAAGTTTGAATAAGATTAGCTTTAAGTATCCTTAGATCAGCAACATCCAACTCTGCACACACACACACACCCTTAGATTGGGAAACTGGTCCCATTATCCCCAGTCGGACCCGCTATAGCAAACGGATAAGGAGCTGCCAACCAAGGTTCGGATCGGGTGGGTATCCCCCTTGTTGTTGACCTGATTTTCGGGGCTTCAACATATTTGGCGCTAGAAAGAGGGCCCGAATTATGAATGGCACCTAAATCAAAATCTAAATACCATTCTGAGAGTAAATCGCCCTCATCAACTCCCCCGACTTCCCCAGTACGTTTAAATCCAGAGTCAAAAGTCGCTCGAGTATTAACCGCTGCTACACACCCTAATATTTCAGACCAATCTACCATTGAACCCCTTGAAGTTCAAACTCTGATTCACAAACTCCAGGGATTTTCCATTTCTACTCAGAGGTCTGATAAATCTCAAAGCAGCGTGACTTCGCAATACAATCCTGCTCATCCCCTGACCAGATTAAAGAGTGAAAAATTTGGCATCCAGCCAACTGTATTGCCTCTCCCCACCAGGAAAAGAGCGAGGAAAACACCACAAGAGTCTGATAGTGAGACTCTTTCATCTACATCGTCCATTTCAACTCCCTCACCGCGAAGTCAGCCACTCACATCTTCATTCCAAACCATCATCCATCCGCTTACTGGAACTCCCACAACCCCTCTTCAATCATCTACGATCATAGTGTCCTCATCTTCCCAGCCACAGAGATCATCTTCTGCACTTTCATTCACTAGCAACTCAACGATGGCCCGGTCTCCATGGAATAATCCTGGGGCAGTCTTAATGCCTCCACCCTTGAGTCAAATACCGGCCCATCCTGAGAAATGGCTACCCAAATTCAATCCAGAAGCAGGCATGCTAGCTGAAGAACACATAAACAATTTCATGCTTTCTATCAATCTCAACAGAGTTACTAACGAAGATGTTGTTGTTCGGCTTTTTCCCTATACAATGCAAGGAACAGCCGGGTCATGGTACTTTTCATTACCCTCCGGGTCTATCACAAGTTGGGACATTTTCCAAAGTCAATTCCTTACCAAGTTTGGTGATGACAGATCAACGGCAACGTTAATCAATGACCTATCCAATCTTAAAGCCGAGGCTAGAGAACCCATCAAAGATTTCAATTTACGGTTCAATAAGATCCTCAACAAAATTCCCACTGCTTCCTAACCCAGCTAAGAAGTACGATGTGAATGGTATATTACGGCCTTACCATCAAACTTAGCAATCTTCGTGGATAGGGCAAATAAAACAACCTTAGTTGAAAACTTGACAGAGGCGATAGCAGTAGAGAAACGCGTAATAGCCCTGGAAAAGAGATCTACGATAGAGGAACGCAAGTCTAAAAAAGTCACCTTCAAGGAAGACTCCAAGAAGAAACAAACGAAAGACCCTTTCGATTTGGAAGGACTGCAAAAAGTATTAAAGACCATGTTCAATGAGATGATTGACATAAAAAAACAAGTAGCAGAAACTTCTTCGAAAAAGCCCTACAGAGCTTTTAAAAGAGGTCCTTCAATGGATGTGAAAGCACCCAACGCTATTTCAAATGTCGAATTCGAAGAAGAGGAAGAAGAAGAGAATACCACTGAAGGGCAAACTGATGACGAAGAAGTTGTGGAATTACAAGGAATGTGGGATTTCATCCTCCCACAAGAAGAAGATCAAGAAGCATTTCCGGTTAGCACACAAAGCAAAAATCAACTTGATCCTCCCCAAACTACCCCTAAGCAGAAGAGCACAAGCTCTGCAATTAAAGATAAAGTCGCAACAAAAAAAATGACCACTAAAGCGACTCAACCTAGCCCGGTCCAATCAGATCAAACAACTCCATCAAAAACACTAATAGTGTCGGATGAAATGGAATACAATATTATTGACGACATGAAAAAGACTAGGGCTAATATTACCCTTTATGAATTGAGCAAATTGAAACATCAACAAAAGATAATGATGAAAGAATTACATGCCGTGCCTATTACATCTTTGCCTACAGCTGTAGCTTCCCACAACATGGGAAGACCTCCAACCAACACGATTAATAAGATTGATCCAAATGACATCGCCTTGATTGGAGGAAGATCAAGGTCTCACACTCCCCCTTTCCTTCTCACTTATGAAATTTTTAATAAAAATGTGCACAATTGTTTGGTAGATTCTGGTGCTTCAACGAATATTTTACCCAGATCAATATGTGCCAAGTTAAATGTCCAACCAAAAAAATCCGCAGTGTGCATAGTTCAGCTTGATCGATCTCAAGTCGAAGTGATTGGTGAACTTAATCAAGTAACCATAAGATTGTCATCCAACCCAAAGGTATGTCAGGTTATTGACATTTTAGTGGCTGATATCCTAGAATTCTATGGCTTGATTCTTAGCAGGGATTGGTCCGAGAAACTCCATGGATACTTTTCAACCGACTGGTCACACATGTGGTTACCCTACAATGGTAAACCGAATCAAATAAAGGTTGAACGAGAGTTACACCAGAAGTACATAGTAACGGAATTGGAGGGAGAAAATGAAGCAGTAGCGTATAACAGCAGTATCATAGGCAATTACTTGGTAGATTCTTTTCTCGGCAATTTCAATGCTCATACATCACCTTACTTAGAAAATTCAGTTTTGTCCCAAGTCGAAATTTTTTCCCAAACTGATAATTCAAAGTGTGTTAATTTTGTAGATAAACCTGTAAATACATCTTTGTTTTGGAAATTATATTTTGATGGCTCTAAATCTAACAAAGGAGCAGGAGCAGGATGCGTTCTTATTAGTCCAGAAGGAAATAAGACCATGCTTACATGCAGACTCGAATTCGATTGCACAAACAATACAGCAGAATATGAGGCCTTGGTGCAAGGCCTATACAAAGCAATCGGGTTGAACGTCAAGTATCTTCAAGTCTTCGGAGACTCTGAGATTGTTGTCAAACAGGTACGTAACATTATTCATTGCCTATCAAGTCATTTAAAACACTATCAATCTCTAGTACAAGATCTGACTGAGCATTTCATAGCATTCAATATTTCGTCAATCCCGAGACTCCAAAACGCAAGCGCAGACCTTTTGGCTAATGTAGCCTCTAGGCTTATTCCCTCCAAAGAGTTTAGTCCAGATAGATTCTCAATAGAATTAATCTTTAGACCATCCATCCCTGACAACATTACAAATTGGAGAGTATTCAATGACGATCCTGATATTGTAAATTTTCTCACTTCCGAAGGATCCTACTCCAATCAGATAATTGATGAAGACCATCGCGATCGACAAATACAACAAAATGGCACTGATAATGCTATACCTAAATCGGTGGTTAAGTTAGAAGACTTATACGATTTGAAAAATCGGTTTAAAAGGTCTGCCAATTCAAAGCTCTACAGTTCAACTTTGAACTACGAATTAGTAAACCTAGGAACCGATGATAAACCACAAAACATTAATCTAGGCATAGGCTTAGCCCCTGAAGAAAAACTAGCGTATATTCGTCTTTTAAGACAGTATAAAAATGTTTTTGCCTGGAATTACGATGAGCTGAAAACATACGACACTTCTATCATTCAGCATACAATCCCTATGATTGACAACGAAAAACCTGTCCAACAGAAACTGAGAAAGATCCACCCCAATTTAGAAAATCAGATAAAAACTGAGCTGAATAAGTTATTAAAAGCCAGAATAATCTTCCCCGTCAGACATTCCAAATGGGTCTCCAATATGGTACCCGTTAGAAAGAAAAACAGAGATATTAGAATCTGTATCGATTTTCGGAATCTTAACAAAGCCTGTCAAAAAGACAATTTTCCTCTCCCACCTATGGAGCAGATATTACAGGCAGTAGCAGGCTCAGAACTGATGTCTTTCTTGGATGGATTTTCAGGATATAATCAAGTGCTGGTACATCCCGATGATCAGTTGAAAACCACATTCAGAACTAAATGGGGCACATACGCATATCGGAAGATGCCATTTGGTTTGATCAATGCCGGTGCTACATTTCAGAGAGCCATGGACATTGCATTCAAGGGATTAGTCAATAAATCTGTAGTAATTTATTTGGATGATATAACAGTGTACTCCAAGAAGCGAAGCGACCATCTCAGAGACTTAAAACAGATCTTTCAACGATGTTTAAGGTATGGGATTTCACTTAACCCAAAGAAATCTTTTTTCGCACTAAGTGAAGGGAAACTTCTAGGATTCATAGTGTCAAAATCTGGTATTCACATCGAGCCTGACAGAATCAAAGAAATTTCTGAAATATCCCTACCTCATAATAAAAAAGCCATGCAATCTTTCCTTGGTCAAATCAATTTTGTAAAGAGATTTGTCCCAAATTTTTCACGAATTCTGTCTCCTTTGCAAACCATGATTAAAAAGAATTCAAATTTTAAATGGGGTCAAGATGAACATGAAGCATTCAACCTGATCAAACAAGCTATCATTAATGCTCCATCTTTAGCAACCCCGAATTTTTCAGAATCTTTTATCTTATACACATTTGCCTCAGAGAAATCATATGCTGCGATTCTAACTCAAGCAAATCAAGAAAAAGTGGAAGCTCCAATCGCATTTTTTAGCTCGAATTTACAAGGTGCTGAACTCAACTATTCAGACGTGGAGAAACAGGCATATGCTGTTTTCAAAGCGGTCAAATATTTCAGACCTTTCTTACTTAAAACCCATACTAAGATCATAGTACCATTTCCAGCGGTAAGAAATCTTCTAGTATAGAAGGATGTGGGTGAGAAAAGAGCAAATTGGATCACTGCTTTACAGGAATACGACCTTGAGATCAAGCCAGCAAACATTGTAAGAGGTCAAGGCTTCTACGAAATGTTGGCCGGAGCATCGCAGATTTCTGAAAATTCATCTGAACAGGTACAACTTTATGAGGTAAGCCTAAACGATGCAGAATCATTATATGCTGACATCATTTATTATCTTAAGAATGGATATGCTCCATCACACCTAGATCACACTAAGAAAAGAGCTCTGAGATTGAAAGCTAAACAATATCAGCTCATAAATGATGTTCTTTTTAGAAAGAATTATGATTCTGTTCTTCTTAGATGTCTTGAGAAAACTGAAGCTGAAAATGTTTTGCAGGAACTCCACGATGGACCAGCAGGCGAACACTATGCTGGAGATGCTACTGCACATAAGATCTTACGTGCAGGATATTACTGGCCTACGCTGTTCAAAGACTCACACAGTTGCGTAAGGAAATGTCAAGTCTGCCAAACAACTGCTGCAAGACAAAAGAAGCCGTCCCTGCCACTACAGCCGGTAAACATCGAGCAACCATTCAGTCAGTGGGGCTTGGACATAATAGGTGAGATCGTTCGTCACTCTTCTAAGCAGCATAGATACATCCTCATGACAACAGATTATTTTACTAAATGGGTAGAAGCAGTTCCTCTCAAGACAGTTAATTCTGAAAAATATTATTGAATTCATAGATCAATTTATAATCACTAGGTTTGGATTGCCAACGGCTTTAATGTTTTATAATGCATCATACTTTTCTGGAAATGCAATGACTGAGTTTGCACTTAAAAGAGGGTTCAAACTGAAATATTCGGCCAACTACTATCCGCAAGGTAATGGGTTAGCTGAGTCAACAAATAAAAACCTAATCAGGATTATTAAAAGAACAGTTGACCAGAACCAAAAGAATTGGCACAAAGCTTTGGTAAATGCTTTATGGGCAGATAGAATAACGAAGAAAGCTTCAATCGGCACTTCTCCCTTTAATTTAGTTTATGGGAAAGAAGTGGTTCTTCCAACTCACTTAGTCATCCCCTCTTTGTCTTTAGTACAATACATCGATGAAGTATCTACTTCCTCCATACAACTAAGACAAATGGAAATAATTAAATTAGAAGAACAACGAGAACAAGCTAAGAAAACCCATGCTCATCACCAAGCACTAATAAAATCCTCTTTTGATTCAAGCATAATGACCAGAAATTTTTTTCAAATGGGAGATTTAGTTTTGAAATGGGATAAGGCTCATGAAGAAAAGGGCAAACATACGAAATTTCAAAAGATGTGGCTTGGTCCTTTTCAGATTGTTGAAGTCATAGGTCCATCAACGTTTGTGTTGCAAGATTTAGCAGGTAGAAGGGATTCTTTGCCTGTTAATGGACAAATCCTTAAAATATATTTTCCATAGAAGATTATTCTTCTATTTTGTAGGATAGTTTTTCTTTTCTTTTTCATAATAACATTAGTTGTGAGTGGTTACTACAGGTGTTCGCGGAAAATACACCAATTCTCTTTCAGATTTTGAGCTTTCGCTTGTATAAGTAGCAAAAATTTTTGAAAATCTGATTTTTATTATTGACAGATATAGTTAAAATCTTTAGCCTAGATATGATACTAGTTTCAACTTCAAAAATTTGATGAAAGCAACCTTTAGCGAAGGAATTGTTTTATATCAGCACAATGAAAGGTATCAATAGCAAAATAAGGCTTCTCTGTAAGACTGCTGTTTTCAAACTCTATTATTGTCGTCCAGAGCTTTCTTAAGGAAAAACAATGACTTCCTCCCCGCTAAAGAAAATCGCAGCATTCATAGGAACAATCCGAGAAACACTATATCTCAAAGAATAAGAGGTCTCATCACGAGCTGGCTTATCATGATCACAGATATTATAACTTGCTGACTTTGCCAATACTGTCCACCAAAACAGGGCAACGACTCAAGATTGTTGCAATCAAAAGACAAGGGGTCTCATCACGAGCCAGCTTGTTCAGCAAAAGTGTAAATCAAGTGAATGATTGTGTCATAATTTTGGCTACCAAACTAAGACATTGTTCTTTGAGAATAAAAAAGGGAAAAAGTGTCAAAATGGGTTTTTCTTTGAAAAGTTGTAGATAGCCTTAAGCAGGATAAAGGATCATTACTGGGTAACAGGTAACCCTGTCGAGGCTATGGACGTCTGCCGGCACACAGAGAAGACTTTATTTTATCTTTAAAAGACCGAGTAATGGCTGATGTAAATACAAGGACAAAGCCTGAGGAAGCAAGCAATTAGAATAGAAAAAGGTTAAAACAAAATATCATTAATAGGATAAGGCATAATGTACTCTATCTGTCCATAACAAAATTTAGACTTATGAAAATTTTTCTGTTTTGGAAGTTAAGATTCAATAGAAAAGCAGAGATAACTGGTTCTTCCCAGTGAATCGCCATTGTTGTGGCCACCAACAACCCCCCTCTTTGTTTAGTATTAGCAATAACACTAAGCAAATGGGGACCCTTAGTAAAAGATCAAAAAAAAAAAAAAAACATTTTATATAACTTTTTGTATTCTACTCCTTGAAATCATGTCGCATCGCGTGGAGAAGATAAAACATCCCCTTATGAGCATAATAAAAACTGTGAAGAAGCGACGTGAAATTCATCGCATTGCACACATTAAGAAGCGCTCTTAAATGAAAATCTTAAAAAATCTTCGACTGCCGATGTGCGACGTCGGATATCACAATATCGCATAAGCAACACACAATGATTTAATGACTCATTGTATCCGCGATGCTGCGATCTTGCGATATCTGCGATCTGCGATAAATGCGATCTGTGATCTGCGATAATCCGATCTGAAAAAACTTGCGATGACACATCTAGGTAATGCGATGACACGATGCTGCTATCGCCCATCGCAAATTTCCTCGGCTCAACATTCAAGAAAAGCTGTCCGTAAACCAAAAATTAGGCGCGCGCCTTAAAAGAAATTAATGAACATATGCCAAAGTGTTAATGAAGGACGGTTTTGTGTTTTTCGAAGAGTCAGTTCACGATGGGTGTCATGATTTTATACATTCATAGAGGTTAGAGCTTTCGTATCAGTATTTATTATCATTACTCTTTTCCTTTGCGTGAACTGCAGGAATGAAAAACAGGAAACAATATGAAGCAATGAGCAGGAAACATCTAAGGAAAAGGGGAAAGCGTCAATGCTCGGAGAACAGAGAAGAGATGCCTTCATAAACGAATGCCGCATGCAACAGAACCACAGATTCCAGAGTATCACTCAACAGATGCTGAGGTCGATAGGTGATTCAACATTCAGGGTCAGAAAGATCACAAAAGCAGCATGTTTACCAAAAATCCTTAAACTTCTACCCGGTAAAGGAAAAAGGCGCTAAAGAAGGAAAACGCACCAGAAAAGCCCGGAATAAAGAACAGAGGCAGTTTTCGATGCGCGATTAGCGCCTAGCGCTAATCGCGCATCGCTAAGAAAATTGTTCAGAAAGCAAAGTCCCTAACTTGCTTAGTCATTCGCAAGTCCGAAAACTGAAATAGCAAAAGCAGAAGCAGTTTGAGAGAAATTTGGGTTGTTGCCAAGTATATACGCAGTAAATTCGCCCAACCAGAGGATGATTCTCAAAAAATATCTTCTAGTGTACTAAAAAGTGGTACCAGCGCTTGCCATTTCTATTTTTGTAGCTCAAATAAAAGCAGAAGGCAACCAGCCGACTCTTCCCAGGCGAATGTTGAATGCTCGCAACATTTAAGGAGCAAATGCAAAAATAGTTAGGAATTAGATTCAGTTTTTAGAAATAGTTTTGGTTTAGAAGAAAGGCGGTCATTTAAACCGTATCCTAAATTTATGTAATTAAGTTATTTAGTTAGCGGTATTTAAACCCTTTTCATGCATTTGGAGAAGGGTCCAGAAATTTGTCAAAAACTTGTCCTCAGAACATGCACTTTTGCACCCTCGGAGGGGGTTTTGATGAATGGATGGATCAAGGTTTATTAATGTTTGCATTTGATATCTGCTACTGATGTTGCACTTTTGTACTCTTATTAGATGTTAGAGCAAGGAGAGATAAATCATTTTTGCTTGAAGCTTATGAGTAGGATCAGTCATAAATGGTACTTTTATCTCTTGACCATTTCTGCTTATATTCTTAAAGTGATATACAGTTTTTAGTTGTTTATATGTTATTGCATGAATGTGTGAGTTACCATTTGGCACTTTTGTACGATGGAGCCATTTATTTATGTCTGATATATGAATAAATTATTATGCGATATGCTGTTCACAACTGTTTTGCCTAACTTTTTATGCAAAGTAGTTCATCTTAATTGATTTCTATTCTTGTGATAGCTGAATGATCTTTATTACCAGTTATTGTTTGAAATCTTTTTAGATCGCATAATAGAATAAATACACCCCGGGTTAGCATAGATTAGATGTGCTGTTTTTCATTAGATTACAATAGCATAAAGTTAGTTTAAAAGTTTGAATAAGATTAGCTTTAAGTATCCTTAGATCAGCAACATCCAACTCTGCACACACACACACACCCTTACATTGGGAAACTGGTCCCATTATCCCCAGTCGGACCCGCTATACCAAATGGATAAGGAGCTGCCAACCAAGGTCCGGACCGAGTGGGTATCCCCCTTGTTGTTGACCCGATTTTCGGGGCTTCAACACAACCCCGGCTATCCGACGAGACATATCACAGTGTGAAGAACATCGCCGAGTTTAAGGCAGACATGTACTATGTATACATCCAGGTGCGCAAGGACCCAGACCAGACGTGGTCCACAATCCCTTTCATTTCAATTAATGAGGTTGTCTTTGTGGTATTGGATACCTGGCCACCAGAGTGGCGCAGACCCGATGCGATGGGGCACGATGAGACCACTATCCAAAAACCGAAGGCTAAAGCTAAGCGCATAGCACAACAAAAGAGGAATGAACAACACGCTGCAGAAGTACGGGCAACCCGGGAGGCAGCGCAGGCTTCTACAGGTAAAACACCCACAGAAGGGGCTGCGATGAAAAAGGACGAAAGCAGTCCGAAGGTGCCCACAGAGACAGCCACAGATACAGGGATGGAAGGAACGCCGCCAACCACCATGGGTGCACCCTTAAAACAGCCGTAGCCGACAGAATGGACGAAGCCGCGAAAGAAGGCCAAGGCGTCTAAATGGGACGGAGAACTAACCACATTGACCGAGGGAGACCTAGGTGACATAGGGGACACAGTTCGCAAAGTCACCCGAGAAGCAATCGACAAGGCCATGTCGGAGCAACAGATTGTGTTGGGGGCACTCTGCACGCAGATACAGGAACTTGGGACATGGGCCTCGCAGCTGGGAACCATCGCTACTCGTGGAGTTACGGGTATGTCAGCCACTGAGCAGCTGCTAAAGGCCCAAATGGCTAATACTATCATGATCCCAGCAGGAGCGTTGATAACAGAAAACGCAGCGGACAAAGCTGTGGTGGGTCGGCTTACGGGGCTTGGATTAAATTTGGCTGCTCTCCCATGCGAAAGCTTGTACCAGCACTAGGACAGCACGATGATGGAGCTCCGTGCCAAGGAAGGACACGCGGAACAGGTACTTAGTGAACAGAGAATTAATATAGAACAATTGAGCATCCAACGGGACGAAGCGGTCACACAGAGTCAACAGTTGGGGCAACTTGTAGGGGAATCATGTTCACGTACCCCTGAGCTAGAGATTGCGGTCGAGTTTCCTATTGGCATACGAATCCACAAGCTGGCGGTGGGTTCCACGAAGTGAAGGAGGAGGCCACGAGGATTCAGTTGGCTCTCAGATTGCAAATCGCAGAGCTGCAACTCAAAGCGCAACCTTCTACACCACCGGAGGTCACCGAACAGCGGAGAGGCATCATTCAATCCGAACGAGAAACAATAGCACGTGCTATGCAGGAGTGCTCCGATGTGTTGGATTAATCACTTCTTATGCTCAGGTCCCTACAGGAGGATCCAACCTTACAACAGTTGGAAACAGAGGCAAGGGAGCTACAACAAGCTATTATAATGTTAGGGGGTACCATGCAAATGGTTGCTATTACGCAGCGGTTAGCCAAAATGAGGGAGGTTCGGGCTCTTAAGATACAGGCTGATGCCATTCAGCAAAAAGCAACAGTAATTAAAGAATGGCTCTAGCCTTGGCTTGATAAGGCGTTCGGGGTGTCCACCACCATCGAGCGAAAGGTGGCCCACATGCAGGCAACACATGCAACCGAACAAGTGACTGAAGCAAATACTGATTTATCAACGGCTTGTGTAAAACAAGTACAGAAGATGGCGGAAGAATTTGTTGCAAGTGTAAGCGAAGCACAGAAGTTGCTGCATGACATTTGCACAAAGATTGTTGCACTAGTCGAGTGACTCGGGACGAGTCATATTGATTGTGTTGGGGGTCTGTTGGGTAGTGGAGGCCCCGCATAATAGTTTTGGGACCCTAAGTCCACAGCTTTGGGAAAAAAGTATAGTAAAGACTCTGCGAAGTGCGTGGAGCACGAATTGCAATGAGTCAAGTCAAAGGGTTGTCCGCCTAAGAATAATGTAAAATAATAGGAATATATTCGACCTGCCCATGGTCCGCAGACCATGAGAATCTATAAATAGAGCAAGGCTCTATGGCTAGAGGTCAATTTTTGGAGAAGTCTTTTTCTTGGATCTTGGTGTTATGGTTTTTTGAAGATAGTACTATCTGCGTCTATAAGTCCGAGTCAAGGTTGTTGGTAGATAGATAGGGGCTCTGCAGCTATGTGCGCAGAGGCCCGGTAGAGTTCGTAGCTGTGTGCACAGACCCCTGCAGCTGAGTGCGCAGGGCAGATCTGGTTGTATGAATAGAATATTTTAATAAAGATAAGTGGTTGTTGAAGTATCGTGGATCTATTGTGTTTTGGTTTATGCATCTGTTATATGAGTTTATACCTCTTGTTGTTATAATTGTGCGCATTGGGTTTTAGTGTTAAATGTTTTCTTAAAGACTATACCAAGAAGATCAGATCTATAATAATTTCATTAATAAGCAAGTACACCCACGCGGATCTTCGTGGAAGCTCGATAACAGTCCAAAGTGGCACGAGGCCACCGAACGGTTTGCGACCCCCCCAGACCACATCAAGACATCCCAAGGGTGCAGAAACCTGGTTCCAGCACCCTCCCCTGCTACCTCAAGTGAGACCTTAGTCCGCGCTCCATGGGCTGTTGTCGAAAGGGCCGGTAGCTGCGGGATTTGTTTGGCTAATAACTCTTCCGAACCTGGGTCAGGGCCCAATAAGCCAACACATGTTGAGTCTTCGAACCCTCCTCACTTTACCATTCACTGGACATCCTTTAGCATGTTGGTGACAATGTCATGATTGTAGTCATGTTCTGACTATGTTTAAGGCCCGTCTTTGTGTGTACAAGTTGTATTCTCTATGTAAGCATCTATCGCACTCACACACAAAGTTGTATGCAATGTCACGCAAGTGTCTTCGTGGTTGTTCAACGATTTATCTCAAGTGTCACACTTGTCACTCGCACCCGTTGGTCAGTCACACTAAGTGAATGTTGCCTTATTGGTTTGAGGTGTCTTGCCTTGAGCGTGTTCGCAAGGTGTTGGGCATCGGATCCTCAAAGCCCAGGTTTTGGTCAAATGTATTGTAAGACTCCGCGAATTGCGGGCGCGGAGCGCGAAGTATAGGTTGAGTCATAGGGTTGTCTGCCCTAAGTTTTGTAATGTAATGTAATGTCATGTCAGCCTACCTATGGTCTGCGGACCATGGAATTGTATAAGTAGAGCAAGGCTCTAAGTTGTAAAGAGAGCGAATTGTAGAGATAATGATAGATGAGTACGAATGGTTGGAGCATAGAGTAAGAATCTAAGTGTATTGGGTCATAGTAGTAGGAAGAGGCTCTGTAGCTGAGTGCGTAGAGGTCTAGTAGAGTCCACAGCTGAGTGCACGGACCCCTACATGTTGGGTGTGGAGCCTGATTATCTTCTGTATTCAAAGGTTTCAGCCGGATGTATATCCCAGGAAGATTGTACACCCCTCCACGCGGGGGGGGTGCGGGGGGGACTTGTATAGATGTAAAATTGCCTTGTAAAATCTTGTAATTTCGTATTCAATCTGGGCCGTTCATTAGGCAGAGATCTGATGGTAGAAGTTATGTTTAATTTAGGGATTTTTGCCCTAGAAGGAAACCCCTCACTATATATGAGGGAATTGTATTGCGTCTATGCATATCTGTATTCTGAGTGAGGAAGAGAGAGGAGATTGAGAGCAAAGAGCAAGTTACAACAAATCTGCTGTAGGTTGTATCTTTTCAGTTTTCTGGATAATATAAAAAGAAGGACTGCCTATTTCTTTGTGGACATAGCCCAAACTGGGTGAACCACATATATCTGTGTCTCTATTGTTTTATGCGTTTTCTTTGTTTATATTTATGCAATATTTTATGTGTTCCATTGCTCTATAATATATAATTTTCTAACAACTGGTATCAGAGTCGAAGGTCTATTTCGCGATAAACTCGCAGGAGAGAAGGGTTCCTGGTTCGAGTGGGAGCAATTGCGGAAGATGGTAGGTTTAGGGTCGAAAAATTCAACGGCCAAAACTACCAGTTGTGGAAGATGCAGATGGAAGATTATCTGTATCAGAGAGATCCGTACCTACCATTGAGCAGAAAGACAAAGAAGCTGACGAGTATGACAGACACAGAATGGAATATTCTCGACAAAAAGGCACTTGGAACAATACGGCTGTGCCTAGCGGCGTCGGTAGCATTTAATATTTCAAAGGAAACGACAACAGAGAATTTAATGTCGACATTGGTGAAACTATTTAATATGATGATGTCAGAAGGTGGATCTATTGCGAACCATTTAAATGATTTTAATACAGTTACAAGTCAGTTAAGTTCTGTAGGGGTAACTTTTGATGACGAAGTTAGGGCTCTGTTATTTCTATGCTCATTGCCAGAAAGTTGAAATGGTTTAGTTATGGCCATTATTAACTCTGTCTCTGGATCTAGTACTTTAAAGTTTGATGATGTTTTCGGTGCAATCCTTAGCGAGGAAATGCGACGGAAAAGCTCCGGTGAGACACCAGGTAATGCTTTGACTGCAGAGACTAGGGGAAGAAAAATGGAAAGAGGAAAGAGCCCAGGATACCGCAGTAAGTCAAGAAAAGGCAGATCCAAGTCCAGATCAGGGATAGTGTGCTGGAAATGCGGGAAGAAAGGACACATGAAGAAAGACTGCAAGTCTCGGAAGGAAAAAGAAGAATATGGGCAACAAGAAACTAATCATGAAGCGAATGTAACAGGTGATGTGTTGCGAGATGCTTTGATTCTTTCACTAGAAAATATTATTGATGCTTAGGTGGTAGATTCAGGGACCTCATTCCATGCCACACCTGATAGGAAACATTTTTATGATTATGTTCAAGGAGATTTTGGATAGGTTCGATTGGGTGATGATAAACCCTGTAAAATCATTGGAATGGGTACAATTTTCATAAAATAGCTAAATGGAAATCAGTGACTATTGAAGGAGGTAAGAAATGTTCCAGATCTAAAGAAAAAACTGATTTCAATAGGGCAGTTGGGAGGTGAAGGTTGTGTAACTAATTTCACAGATAAAACCTGGAAGGTCACTAACGGATCCCTGGTAATAGCGAAAGGAGGAAAGGTTGGTACATTGTATTTATGCAATGGTATTTCTAATTTTGTTAATGCTTTAACCTCTACAGGAGAAGATACTGCATTGTGGCATCATAGGCTCAGGCACATGAGTGAGAAGGGGATGCAGATTCTTCACTCAAGAAATTTGTTGCCAGGTTTGAAGCATGTTGATTTAAAATTCTGTGAGAATTGTGTTTACGGAAAACATAAGAGAGTCAAATTCCTTAGAGTTGGGAAAGAAAAGAAGATCGAAAAATTAGAGCTTGTGCATACAAATGTATGGGGACCTGCTCAGGTATCATCTCTTGGTGGCTCTCATTATTATGTTACCTTTATTGATGATGCAACCAGAAAAACTTGGATTTATTGTATTCGAAATAAATATGATGTATTTGATACTTTCAAGAAATGGAAAGCTTTGGTTGAAAATGAGACAGGAAAAAGGTTGAAGTGTCTTAGATCAGAAAATGGAGGTGAATATTGCAGCAAAGAGTTTGATAGGTACTGTTCTGAGAATGGAATTCGCAGAGAGAAGACAGTTCCAGGAACACCACAAGAAAATGGTGTGTCAGAAAGGATGAATAGGACAATCATGGAGCGTGCAAGGTGCATGAGATTGCATGCATGATTGCCTTTACAATTTTGGGTAGATATTGTAGATATTGTTGTTTATCTAATAAACAGAGGGCCTTCAAGTTCCTTGGATGGTGGTATTCCAAAGGAGGCATGGACAGGTAAAAAGGTAAACTACTCCTTTTTAAAGACTTTTAGTTGTGAAGCCTTTATCCACATTAATAAAGAAAATAAAACAAAGCTTGAGGCAAAATCAAAGAAATGTACCTTTATTGGATATGGTGTTAATGATTTTGGTTATCGCTTTTATGATTATGAAAAACACAAAATCATTAGGAGCAGAGATGTGATATTCAATGAAAAGGTTTTGTATAAGGATTAGCTACAGGAAAAGAAACAACAAAAAGAAAACAGAGAATACACAGTGCTTAAAGATATCACAGGAAAAGTGATGGTGCCTGAAAATCATAATGATCAATAACCAGAACAACAACCACAATAGCAACAAGTACTTCAAACACCTGAAAGTTGTGTTAGAAGATCTACCATGATAAGTAAACCCCCTGAACGATACTCTCCTTCATTATATTACGTATTGTTGACTGATTCTGGTGAACCAGAATGTTATGAAGAAGCAGTACAGGTAGAAACTAGGAAGAAGTGGGAGCAAGCCATGAAAGAAGAGATGGACCCCTTAGCACATAACCAAACTTGAGACTTAGTCAGGTTGCCTGCAGGTAAAACAACTTTACAAAATAAATGGGTTTACAAGTTGAATGAAGAAGATGGAGGTAGAAAAAGGTACAAAGCTAGACTTGTCGTGAAGGGGTTTGCACAAATGAAAGGTATCGATTTTGATGAAATATTTTCTCTTGTTGCTAAAATGACTTCAATCAGAACTATTTTAAGTCTAGTAGCAGTTGAAGATTTTCATCTTGAGCATTTAGATGTAAAGACAACCTTTCTCCATGGGGATTTGCAGGAAGAGATATATGCAGTAGCCACAAGGATATGAGGTAAAGGGAAGGAGAAACTAGTGTGAAGGTTGAAGAAGAGCTTGTATGGCTTAAAACAGGCTCCAAGGCAGTGGTATCTAAAATTTGACAAGTTTATGTCTGAACAAGGTTATACTAGATGTCACTCTGATCATTGTGTTTATCTGAAAAAGCAAAATGATGGTAGCTATATTATATTGTTATTATATGTAGATGACATGCTTGTTGTAGGTGCTAACATGCAGGAAATAAATGTGCTCAAAAGAAAATTGGCAAACTCATTTGCAATGAAGGATTTGGGTGTTGCAAAACAAATCCTTGGTATGAGAATAACTAGAGACAGAAAGAATCGAAAATTAACATTGTCTCAAAGTGAGTACATAGAAAAGGTGTTGAAAAGGTTTAATATGCAGAATGCAAAACAAGTTAGTATACCTTTGGCTAGCCATTTCAAATTAAGTAAGGAGGAGTGTCCCAAGACTCGGGAAGAAATGGCTCATATGTCTAAAGTTCCATATGCATCAACAGTTGGAAGCTTAATGTATGCAATGGTCTGCATAAGGCCTGATATTGCACATGCAGTGGGAGTTGTAAGTAGCTACATGAACAATCTAGGAAAAGAACATTGGATGGCGGTGAAGTGGATTCCTAGGTATTTGAGAGGTGTTATCACTCAGATTTTCCCCAAAGTTGTAAGAAAGGGAAGGATGCTGAGGTAACCACAGACCAACCTTTTAGATACAAAATCTAGCCAATCTGTATCCAAAGAGGGCTCTCTCTTTATGATTTAGCTTTGTTTTTAAAGGTATTAGGCTAGTTATGAAGTTCAAGGGTTTTTGTTTGAGTTTGGGTGGTGAGATTCAATAGAATAGAGAGGTAAGACATAATAGTTCAGTCCATTGGGCATGGTGGAGTCAAAGAAAAAGGCTTTCTGGATTTGGTTTCTTAACAGAGGATGGCTTCACAAAGCAAAGTAGTCAAACAGGGAACAAATGAAGGATTGAAACAGATGGAATGGGCTCAAATGGATGAAGGGCAGTTAAGAATCCTTCAACCTATTGAAAGAGGAAAAATGGATGATTACTGATAAGGAGTAGTTAAGAATTCTTTAACAAATAATCAGCATGAAAGAATCAGGAAACAGGAGCAATTAAGAGTTCACTGCTTACTCAAATTCTGAAAAAAACATAGAGAACAACAAAGACTGAAAACAGAGTGCAATCAAGCATATTCTGAAATTAATCATTAATTTATCATTCAGATTTATGAAACACAGAGGATATAATAAACAAGAAAATTGTAAAACACAAGATATAGAGGACTTATTGATCCTGAGGTTGATTCAAGAATTCTGTGATAGGTCCACTGCTTCAATTCTTCATCCAGTAGGCCAAACAATAGTTGATTCCAACAGCTTTCTATTCCAAAATTTCAATATTACAGCAGAGTCTAGGAAATCCACACACACCAACTACCCCAATACTCTAATGGAGGGGGTATTTATACAACAAAATATGTACAACAAATATCTCATAACAGTTGTGAGATAATATCTAGGTTTAACTAATAAGAGTTTACAAGTAAAAAAGAAACAATTGATTAATGTTGTGCTGGAGGCAGGCCTTTAGGGTCTGGCTTGCAGCTGTCCTCTGTAGTAGCTCTGCGCCGACTGCTTGTCTTAAATCTACTCTTTAATTCTGATCTGCTGCCTTTAATTCTGATCTGATACTCTTTAATGCTGAACTGGTACTCTTTAATTGTGTTTTGACTTCTGCTCATCGTTGTCCATCGTGCTCTGGTAAAATAAAAACAACGAACGTGTCTTCTCACCGCTTTTCCTTTGGCCATTCATGTTTCTACAGGTCCACTGGCTAGGGTAACAAAATACCCTGTATATCTCTGTTTCTTTCTTCTGCAAGCTCGAAAGTCCCTCTGTTTGGTTTAAACTGTGTTTAAAGACGAAGACTGCCCTATGCAGGTTGAATGGCAGGCTGCGGAGCTCGCTGTTGTAGCTTTTTTGGTCGGGGGCTGGTCTAGACTGATTCTGAAAACTCGGTTGATTGCATGCCCGGAGCGTCGTTTGTAGCAAAAATATAACAAAAATGATATTTTATCCCTTTTTTGACAAAATGAAGCTTGGCGGGATTTTTTGCTTTGAAGGACGGCTGACGTAAGCAGTACGGATGACGTCAGCGAGAGTACGGGGACAGGTGACATGGTAGTGATGTGGCGGGTGATGTCAACACCAGACAGAGGACGTGAGCAGATGACATCAGCAGGGGGGCGGTGGTAAGCAGTTTTACCTCGCACCACTTTTGGGGCTGGGCGGTTTCGGGCGGAGGGCAAGCGATCACAGCGGGAGCGCGATGCGTGGCAGAGTACGGGTGCCAAAACCACCGGTCCCCCGCGACTTAAACATCGATCGAAAGGTGGGTTGCGAAATGATCGTCGATCGTCGGATGGTCAAGCCCAGATAGGATGGCGGACGCGCTATGGAGATGGCGGGCAGTTAACATATGCGGGCCCAATATAATAAAATGTGTTTTTTAATAGTTTGGGCACATTTTGATTGTTTCGGGGCTTGGTTATTAGTTAGCCCAGATGGCTAATTAATTCCATGATGGCGCGGCAGGAAAGGCTATTAACAGGTTTCAATTAAACTCATTAATCCCTGTTTAAACAGTGATATGGTCGTAATCAACCGGGGAGGGGAATATGTATTATTTGGGGATTTTTATATATTTACATAATACGGGGATTGGGAAATAAAGTGGGACTTAAATAATATATGTTAAAGTTAATATGGATTTTTGAAAAAATAAAAAGCGCTAAGCCAATGTTTGAAATTTTTATATTAAAACTTAGGCTAGGAAGGGGAAAAGGGGTTTATACAAGAAATATAGCCAATCTCCTAAAAAAAATAGGGTTTTATTTAGGCAATGTTTATGGAATGAGATGAGTGATTTTAGTGATATTAAGCAAATCTTAATACCTTTTGGGGGAGTTAGTGAATGACTTAGGGAAAAAATATGAAGGAAAGTTAGTTACAAAACCTTGCCTCGCTTGAGCTGCTCCAAGTCTAATGTCCGCCATGGCACTTGTGATAAAAGTAAAAGTTAACACATTGAGAGACATGATCCATCACAAGTATCATTCCGCAACACCAATCTACCTACCCTGCCTACTTTTCTTAGCATTTTTTTCTTCTTTGCTTGGGTGCACTTAGACTGGCAAACCCTTATCAATCTTCTTTTCTTTTCATGGTAAGCCTACCTAAGTCCACACTTATTACTTCCAAGGGCTCAGATTAAATTGTTGAGCTCCTTTGCTTCTCTACCTATCTACTTATGTACCAAGATTAAACAGTTTGGACAAATTTTATTCTCTATCTCTAAAACATGAAGTTCAAACATGAACTAGCTAAGATTAAGCTCTTTGGCTATTCATCAATTGTGGCAAAAGTTAACAAGATGCACACAATGCTTTATTTACAGAAAATGAAAAAGTTGTGGCATTTTGGACTTGCACACTTTCATGGTCTTTCTTTATTTGGGGTTCATTTCTTTCTTTTTTGACCATTTTAATCTTTTTACCCTTTGATTTTTCTTTTAGGGCATACTCTCTTTACATTTTTTACATTTTTTTTTTTTTTGATAATATGGAAAACCTTTGCAACAAGGAAATGGATGAACATATTACAGAGCTCATCAAGTCAATCATGAAATATGACACCTATTGGGATGGCTTTCCCTAGTGAAAAGTCAAGAACAGCAGGTCAGATGGCCTTATGAGTAACTTAGACTGTGTTTAGAAAATCTCCCTTTGTTGGTTGCTTTATTTGTATGTATGACAGCACACTTGTGAAGCTTAGGGCCTTCTCTTCGGGCTTCAATTGCAGCAAGTTGCTATCCACCAAACTGTGACATTATTGAGGATATAGTATGTACATGTAGAGTCAGAATACATTAAAAAACTGGATCAAAGTAATGTTTCAGCATTCGACCATTCAATGGTCCTTCTTCTGTTTCCGTACCATCTAGGCTCTTCAAAAAGTAAGTATTGTTCCCTTGAAATGCATGGATGATAAATGGCCCTTTCCATAGGAAGTCAAACTTCCCATGTTTTCCTTTGTCTTCTCTCCTGGAATCCCACCTTAGAACTTTGTCTCCAATGTAGAAGTCTTCTGCTTTGGTCCTTTTATCAAATATTTTCTTGAGTTTTTCTTGTAACACTTGGGATCTTTGGTGTACTTCTTCTCTGGTCTGCTGCAAATGGATGGTTTGATTTATTCTCCTTTGAATGCCATTGAGTTCCACCTGAGCTTCTTGTAGCAATTTCATTACAGGAACTCTTAAAGATGAAGGAAATATAGCCTCCATGCCATAAACTAACTCATAAGGGCTGGTTCCAATAGATCTCTTTGTAGTAAGTCTGTTTGCCCATAGTGCATTTGTGAGTTTCTTGTGCCAGTTTTTCTTGTTCTCTTCCAACAATTTCTTAATAATATTGATCAGGATTTTATTGGAGGATTCAGCTAGACCATTACCTTGAGGGTAATAGGCTGTGGAATGGCCTAAAGTGATGTGGTATTTGTTACAGAAATTTATCATTTTCTTGGACTTGAAGGCAGCAGCATTATCGGTTATGATCTTTTCAGGACAACCAAATCTAGACAATATGTTGGTTTCTAAGAATCCTATAATCACTGTATCATTGACTTGTCTAGAAGGAATGGCTTCTATCCATTTGGTGAAATAGTCTGTGGCAGTGAGAATCCATTTATGTTGGCTAGAAGAGGGAGGGTGTATTTCTCCAATGAAGTCCAAACCCCATTGTTGAAAGGGCTTTTCAGTGGAAAATGGTCTCAAGGGTAAGGGTAACAGTTTCCTTTTGCCTTCAAAAATTTGGCATTTGTGGCAAGCAGTGAAAAAATTCTTAAAATCAGCGAACAAGGTTGGCCAGTAAAATCCAGCCCTTAGGATTTTGTCTGCAGTTGATTTCCAGTAAAGGTGTCCACCGCAGTCCCCTACATGAAATTCTCTGAGAACTTTTTCAGCTTCTTATTTTATTAAACAAATCAATAGAATACATTCATGCTTTTTCCAAAAAAGAGCATTATCTAAAATATAGAATTTTGAAGCTTTCATCTTTAAAAACCTTTTCTTTGTTCTGGATAACCCTGGAGGAGCCTGCAAGTTTAATAATACATGAATTATATCAGCATACCAAGGTGATTTTAAGAAGGCCTGGCTGATTTGTGGATTCACCATCTCCTGTTCATTATCTAGTTCATTAATATCTAGGGCTTGAATGTTTGTTTCAGTCATGAGTTTAGCCAATCCCTGTCCTTTTATAAGCTTTGTAGGTTTTATCTCAATATCATACTCTAATATTTTAGCTATCCATTTACCTCGTTTGCCTTCAATTCCATCCTGAGCCAGGATGTCTTTGACAACAGAATTTGGTACATAAACTACTACATGGGAGTATAGTATATAGACTCTGAAGTCTTGAATAGCTTTCACAAGTGCAAAAGCCTGTTTTTCCATGATTTTGTAATTCAGAGGTGCATCTCTAAGTGCTTTACTGAAAAAGGCTATGGGTTTTTCACATCCTTGATCATCTTTTTGTAGTAAAACAACTGCTATAGTGTGTTCTAATGCAAATGAGAAAATTATGAAGTCTTTGTCAAACTTTGGACTTGTGAGGACTGGTGTTCTGGTCAAAGCCATTTTAATTTCTTCAAATGCTTGTTTGGCTTCTACTATCCATTTGACCTTTGAATCCTTTTTTAACATATTGTTCAGCAATCTTGTTAATTCAGCCAAATTAGATATGAATCTTCTCAAAAAGTTGATCTTCCCTAGGAAAGCTTGAAGTTCTTTGACATTTCTGGGGTGGGGTATTTGCAAAATAGCTTCTACTCTAGCAGGATCAATTTTGATGCCATATTTGGAGATGATATGGCCTAACAGTTTGCCTTCTTCTTGACCAAACAAAGACTTTTTAGGATTTAATGAAATACCATACTTTCTGCATTTTAAAAACACTTGTCTCAAATGATCTAAATGTTGCTGATCTGATCTAGAAAACACAATGAGGTCATCTAGATATACAACCAGAAAATCGTGAATTTCTTTTGCAAAAGCTATGTACATTGCTCGTTGAAAGGTTTCCCCTGCATTCTTAAGTCCGAATGGCATTTTAACATATTTGATTGTACCCCATGTTGTTGTAAATGCAGTCTTTTCTTGATCATCAGGATGAACCAGAATCTGATTAAAACCCGAGAACCCATCCAGTAGTGAAATCCTAGAAGCACCTACTACTCTTTGTAAAATATGATCCATCTTAGGTAAGGGGTAATTGTCTTTCAAAGAAACCTTGTTTACATTTCTTAGGTCAACACATAATCTGATTTCTCCTGTTTTCTTCCTGGTAGGCACTAAATTAGACACCCACTCTGAAAATCTAATTGGAGCAATTATCCCTGCATCATGCATTCGTTTGATTTCTTTTTCAATTAAAGGAAGTAGTACAGGGTTAATTCTTCTGAGCTTTTGTTTGAACGGCTTTTGATTTTCCTTGAGAGGTATTGTACGCTGAATTACAGAGGTGTCATAAGATTTCAGGTCTTCATAGCTCCAGGAAAAAACATCCTAGAATTCTTAGATCAGTTCAACATACTTAAGCTTTTGATCAGGGGGCAAAGATTTCGACAATTTTACCATTTTTGGATTCTCTTCAGTTCCTATGTTGTAGTCTTCAATGTTTGCTTTTGGAGGTTACATCTAGGGTTTCTTTGAAATATCGTTGAAATCAAAGAGATCTTCCAAAGGAGCTAATCCTTTGGGCAAATGATTGTCTTTCAAATTGATAATTTGAGAATCTCCTTCAATAATCTCATCAATGGCTATTTCCTTAAGACCTTGTATTTCCTTTTTGGTAAATTTTGTTGGATGAAGCATTTGGGTTGCATTTTTTGCTAAAATGTCTGTTTCTGTCTGATTTGTTGGATCAAACTCACTAACTGTATCTCCAACCATGTTAGTGCTAGCAAATTCTTCTTCTAGGGTTAAAAAATTGTTGATCTTATCATCACTGTCAAATACTTGCCAATTTTTCACATTATCAGGTATGGCTGGCCTGTGTCTAATTTCAGCTGTGAATTGATGATTTGGTTCAAATGGTAGTTTACAGGTGCTGGCAAACATTGCTAGGCTATGAGCTTGCAAGTTATGTTTTCTTGGGATTTTGGCAAGCTGAGTTTCTAGAAATGTATTGAGGATCTCTATAGTTGTTCCTCTGTACTCTCTCAATATGGGATCATTTGTCAAGAACTTCCCTTTTATCTGTTGAATGATTAAATCAGAGTCTCTTAGGACTGGCACTCTAGTTGCTCCCAATTTCTAGACCAGTTTAAGACCTAGAAATAGAGCTTCATATTTAGCCATATTATTAGTGCATCTAAAGTTTAACTTGTAGACATGGCCTTCAGCATGATTGTTTTCAAGGTTGTGCACCCAGACTATTGCCCCTACTCCTAATTTGTTCACAGAACCATCAAATTCTAAGTACCAAAGTATTTCATGTTTATAATTAGTATCTGGAGTTTCGGGGATCTGTTCAATAGGGAGATCTAGTTTTCAGTTTCTTCTGGTTTGTCTGATGTATCATGATTTTTATAAATTTTTTGGATTCGGACACTAGACCTTTCTTTTGCAATTTTATCTGTTTCATCTGCCAGAACTTTTATTTCATGTGGGGGATCAATTTCAGCATTGTAAAGGATAAAAGAATCCATATCTAAATGTACTGAGTAGATAGGGAAATTTTGAGGTTTCTCTTGGCTACTTACTACATACTTCATTAAGGTTTCTCTGTATAGTCTCTTGGGTTGACCAAACACTGAAATAGTAGCGTAAGACATGTCTAACTGTAGAGATCCTTGAAGCTTTGCACCCCAAGATCTAGACAATAACATACCATACTTTGGTGGAATATCAGCTACTACTATGTCCATTAAGATGGTTTTGGCAGGATATTGGACTAGTGACACACATAAATCTTTGATTAAACCCAAACATTTGACCTGACTTGAATCAAAAGAGAAAAGGTCTTTATATGGCCTGGTGATGTCAAGGTCAAGTTTCTCCATTACAGATTTAGGCATTAAATTATGGGAAGCACCAGAATCAAACATGGTGTTATGAAGTGTTTTATCATGTATGTTTAAACCTACATAGAAAGGAGGAACTTCTCCCTCTACTGTTTTTCCATTCACTCTAGGGCCAAATATCAACTCGGGCTGGTTATCAAAAACATTTACTGAATCTTCGCTCATAGAAATTTTGAGTGATCTGCTGATTTGACTTCTGTAGACATCATGTTTTGCTAATTCTGATAATGGAACAACTATCTTTAGTTTGCCTACTTCTGTCTCAAGATTGAAAGGTTTTTCGGTTTGAGTTCTTGTATTTCAGACAACTAGATTTTCTTCGTTTTTCTCCTCTTCAGGAGTGGGATTATGGGCTGAAGTTGTTTCCAAATCAGGTTCTAGAGGCTCTTTTACTTTTCCTTTAGAAGGAGTAGAAGTGGAAGGTTATCTGTTAGGTGGTTGATTATCTGATACATCTTCAACAATTGGAATGTTAGGGTTAGGATCTGTTTTAGAAAGAATATGTACAGGGGGGGTACTGATCTTACCTTTGTTAGGTTGCTTGGTATCTTTATGTTTGCTGATTTCAGGGACATCTATTCTTCTGCTCCTCAGATTGTATTGTTTTTGGACTTCATAAATGACTGTATCATATCCCTCCCTAAAGTCAAATGTTTCACCTGACTGAGTTTGGAATTGTTTAAGAATGTGAGCTTCTTGATCCTCTTGGGTCAAGAAAACTTGTTGTTCATTGTTGAGTCCCATCAAATTAATTTGAGTGTCTTCTGTTGGTTCATCAGAAGTTGAGGCTTCAACACAATTCTCTTGAAATGGGGGCCTAATATTTTGGTCAAGCCTTGTCTTTCCAGTGTTAGGATTTTGGTTCTTCCTGAAATTTGGATTTCTTTCAGTATTGTTTGGTTGACCCTCCCAAGGGGATTTTCTCTCGATTGTTTCTAATCTATCTCCAAGTCTATCCATTCCTTTAATAATGGCATCTAATTTCTGTTCAAAGGCAGAAGGTTCTTCCTTGAAAAGTGTCCTTCTTTCAGCTCTGGCTCTAGATCGTTTAGAGATCAAGTTGGCCTCAACACTGACAGCTATACTCTGCATCTCTTCTAAGTTTCGAGGAGCTCTTTCCCTAAGTTGGTATGCCATATCAAAATCAAATGCATCAGGGAATTTGATCAAAGCCAAATCTGGAGGAGGTCTGAGATTTTGAGGAATAACATTGTAGACATTATTAAATCTGGTACAGTAATCTTGGACAATTTCTTGTGTGCCTCTTCTTAGGTTTTCATACTCTGATAAAATGTGGAGAGGATCTTTCTTCTTTTCCCATCTGTTCAAGAAGGTCTGATAAAAAGCTTGTGGGTCATTGATACTGTTTGCAGGGAGGGCTCTAAACTAGGTTCTAACATCTCAAATTAAACTTTGAACAAATACTTTCATTCTAACATCATCAGCATCAATCTCATAACTTTCAAAATAGTCGGTCATTTTCTTGCTATGTTGTTGAGCCGTGTAAGTACCAGTACCTTCAAAATAGTGATTTTAGTTTGATAGTCTTGGGGCAGAGCCCCTAGATTGGCAGGTAAGTTTAAGGGAGTATATCGGTTTGCCATGGTTGCAGAAATAGATGTGACAACTAGAGGAGTAGGGATAACAATGGGAATGTGTGTTGTAGATGGATGAGTGGAAAGGGTAGTTGGAGGTGCTGATGGTGAACTTGGAGAAGCTGTAGTAATCACAGAAAGGTTTGGTGTTTTTTCAGAGGTAAGCTCAGATTGAATGGAGTTCTGCAAATGTTTGTCAAGGTGTGAACTAGCATAATTTTCTTGGCTCTCTTGACTTCTAAGAATCCTAGAAATCAGATTAGGATTTTCAAACACAGGTGGGGGATTAGGATCAAGATTTGATCTGGTGTAACGAATCCTTTCTGAGGCCAAGTTTCTAGGTGTGTTTTTGGTTTTTTCTTGAAATAGGTTTGATAATACAACTTTGACAGTCTCTTCTAGGAGGTTTTTAGATGTGGGAGTTTTGAACTTTCCTAAAGACTTTTTTGAAAAGAGGAACTGATCAAGTATTTGAAACCAACTATCCAATCTATAAGCTAGACCGGAGATAGACTGAAGTAGCATTCATTTACTTCTGCAATTGCAAAGAAAAAGCATTTCAAAGGCTACCTGGCTAACTTCAGGCTCCGTCTGTAGCTTATGAAATAAACAATAGTAACAAACAATTATTCAGGTCCCCAGTGGAGTCGCCAATGATGTTATCACTCAGGTTTTCCCCAAAGTTGTAAGAAAGGGAAGGATGCCGAGGTAACCATAGACCAATCTTTTAGATACAGAATCTAGCCAATCTGTATCCAGAGAGGGCTCTCTCTTTATGATTTAGCTTTGTTTTTAAAAGTATTAAACTAGTTATGAAGTTCAAGGGTTTTTGTTTGAGTTTGAGTGGTGAGATTCAACATAACAGAGAGGTAAGACAGAATAGTTTAGTCCATTGGGCATGGTGGAGTCAAAGAAAAAGGCTTTCTGGATTTGGTTTCTTAACAGAGGATGGCTTCACAAAGCAAGGTAGTCAAACAGGGAACAAATGAAGGATTGAAACAGATGGAATGGGCTCAAATGGATGAAGGGCAGTTAAGAATCCTTCAACCTATTGAAAGAGGGAAAATTGATGATTACTGATAAGGAGCAGTTAAGAATTCTTTAACAAATAATCAGCATGAAAGAATCAGGAAACATGAGCAATTAAGAGTTCACTACTTACTCAAATTCTAAAGAAAACACAGAGAACAACAAAGACTGAAAACAGAGTGCAATCAAGCATATTCTGAAATTAATCATTTTCTTTATCATTCAGATTTATGAAACACAGATGATAGAATAAACAAGAAAACTGTAAAACACAAGTTATAGACGACTTATTGATCCTGAGGTTGATTCAAGAATTCTGTGACAGGTCCGCTGCTTCAATTCTTCATCCAGTAGGCCAAACAACAGTTGATTCCAACAGCTTTCTATTCCAAAATTTCAATATTACAGCAGAGTCTAGGAAATCCACACACACCAACTACCCAAATACTCTAATGGAGGGGGTAATTATACAACAAAATATGTACAACAAATATCTCATAACAGTTGTGAGATAATATCTAGGTTTAACTAATAAGAATTTACAAGTAAAAAAAAACAGCTGATTGATGTTGTGCTGGAGGCAGGCCTTTAGGGTCTGGCTTGCAGCGGTCTTCTGTAGTAGCTCTGCGCCGACTGCTTGTCTTAAATGTGCTCTTTAATTCTGATCTGCTGCCTTTAATTTTGATCTGATACTCTTTAATTGTGTTTTGACTTCTGCTCATCGCTGTCCATCGTGTTTTGGTAAAATAAAAACAACAAACGTGTCTTCTCACTGCTTTTCCTTTCGCCATTCATGTTTCTACAGATCCACTAGCTAGGGTAACAAAATATCCCTGTATATCTCTGTTTCTTTCTTCTGCAAGCTCGGAAGTCCCTCTGTTTGGTTTAAACTGTGTTCAAAGAGGAAGACTGCCCTATGTAGGTTGAATGGCAGGCTGCGGAGCTCGCTGTTGTAGCTTTTCTGGTCGGGGGACAGTCTAGATTGATTCTGAAAACTCGGTTGATTGCATGCCCGGAGCGCCGTTTGCAGCGAAAATATAACAAAAATGATATTTTATCCCTTTTTTGACAAAATGAAGCTTGGTGGGATTTTTTGCTTTGAAGGACGGCTGATGTAAGCAATACGGATGACGTTAGCAGGAGTACGGGGGCATGTGACGTGGTAGTGATGTGGCGGGTGATGTCAGCATCGGACGGAGGACGTGAGTAGATGACATCAACGGGGGGGCGGTGGTAAGCAGTTTTTCCCAGCGTCGCTTTTGGGGCTGGGCGGTTTCAGGCGGAGGGCAAGCAATCACAGCGGGAGCGCGACACGTGGCAGAGTACAGGCACCAAAACCACCGGTCCCACGCGACTTAAACATCGGCCAAAAGGTGGGTTGCGAAATGATCGTCGACCGTTGGATGGTCAGGCCCAGATCAGATGGCAGACACACTATGGAGATGGCGGGAAGTTAACGCATGCGGGCCCAATATAATAAACTGTGTTTTTTAATAGTTTGGGCACATTTTGATTGTTTCGGGGCTTGGTTATTAGTTAGCCTAGATGGCTAATTAATTCCATGATGGCGTGGCGAGAAAGGCTATTAACAAGTTTTAATTAAACTCGTTAATCCCTGTTTAAACAGTGATATGGTCGTAATCGACCAGGGAGGGGAATATGTATTATTTGGGGATTTTTATATATTTACATAATATGGGGATTGGGAAATAAAGTGGGACCTAAATAATATATGTTAAAGTTAATATGGATTTTTGAAAAAATAAAAAGAGCTAAGCCAATGTTTGAAATTTTTATATTAAAATTTAGGTTAGGAAGGAGAAAAGGGGTTTATACAAGAAATATGGCCAATCTCCTTAAAAAATAGGGTTTTATTTAGGCAATGTTTATGGAATGAGATGAGTGATTTTAGTGATATTAAGCAGATCTTAATACCTTTGGGGGAGTTTGTGAATGACTTAGGGAAAAAATATGAAGGGAAGTTAGTTACGAAACCTTGCCTCGCTTGAGCTGCTCCAAATCTAATGTCCGCCATGGCACTTGTAATAAAAGTAAAAGTTAACACATTGAGAGACATGATCCATCACAAGTATCATTCTGCAACACCAATCTACCTACCCTGCCTACTTTGCTTAGCATTTTTTTCTTCTTTGCTCGGGTTCACTTAGACTTGCAAACCCTTATCAATCTTCTTTTCTTTTCATGGTAAGCCTACCTAAGTCTGCACTTATTACTTCCAAGGGCTCAGATTAAATTGTTGAGCTCCTTTGCTTCTCTACATATCTACTTTTCTGCCAAGATTAAACAGTTTGGACAGATTTTATTCTCTATCTCTAAAACATGAAATTCAAACATGAACTAGCCAAGATTAAGCTGTTTGGCTATTCATCAATTGTGGCAAAAGTTAACAAGCTGCACACAATGCTTTATTTACAAAAAATGAAAACATAGTGGCATTTTGGACTTGCACACTTTCCTGGTATTTCTTTATTTGGGGTTCATTTCTTTCTTTTTTGACCATTTTATTCTTTTTACCCTTTGATTTTTCTTTTAAGGCATACCCTCTTTACATTTTTTACATTTTTACATTTTTTTTTTATAATATGGAAAACTTTTGCAACAAGGAAAGGGATAAACATATTACAGAGCTCATCAAGTCAATCATGAAATATGACACCTATTGGTATAGGAGTATAACAAGAGGTACCACAAATCAAGCATTATGCTTTGGTGGTTCAAACATTGCTCTACAAGGATATGTTGATGCAGATATGGCGGGTGACAGAGATAACAAGAGGAGCACAACAGGGTATGTGTTTACTATAGGTGGAACAGCTATCAGTCGGATCTCAAAACTGCAAAGTGTTGTTGCACTATCAACAAAAGAAGCAGAGTATGTTTCTGCTATAGAGGCTAGTAAAGAAATGATGTGGTTACAAAGGTTTCTGGATGAATTGGGTAAGAAGCAGGAGTTGGGCAGGTTATATAGTGACAGCCAGAGTGCCATACATCTTTCAAAGAACTCTGCATTTCATTCCAAGACTAAACATATACAGCTCAAGTACCATTGCATACAGTCAGCATTGGAAGATGGACGGTTGAAGCTAGAAAAGATACACACTACCCAGAATCCTGCAGATATGCTTACAAAAGTTGTAACCAGGGATAAATTGAGAATCTGCTCAGTTTCAATTGGTCTTCAAGTATGATGAAGAAGATGAGAAACAACCAGGTCCAAAGTGGAGTCATTATCTAGCAAATGAAGCAGTGGTGGAGTTGCTATAATCAGTCTCCAAGTGGTAGATTGTTGGGTGTGGAGCCTGATTATCTTCTGTATTCAAAGGTTTCAGCCGGATGTATACCCCAGGAAGATTGTACACCCCTCCACGCGGGGGGGTGCGGGGGGGACTTGTCCCCCTCGCGGGGGTTCGGGGGGGCCCATACCCCCTGGCTAGGGGGTCCGAGGGCCAGCGGTCCCCCGGCGGGGGTTTCATGGGTAGCGGCCCCGAAGCTAAAAATAGATGTAAAATTGCCTTGAAAAATGTTGTAATTTCGTAGTCAATCTGGGCCGTTTATTAGGCGAAGATCTGACAGTAGAAGTTATGTTTAATTTAGGGTTTTTTTCGCTAGAAGGAAACCCCTCACTATATATGAGGGAGTTGTATTACGTCTATGCATATCTGTATTCTGAGTGAGGAAGAGAGAGGAGATTAAGAGCGAAGAGGGAGTTACAACGGATCTGATGTAGGTTGTATCTCTTCAATTTTTTGGATAATATAAAAAGAATGACTGGTTGTTTCTCCGTGGATGTAGCCCAAACTGGGTGAACCACGTATATCTGTGTCTCTCTTGTTTTATGTGTTTTCTGTGTTTATATTTCTGCAATATTTTATGTGTTCCATTGCTCTGTAATATATAATTTTCTAACACTGCAGCTAAGTGTGCAGGGTGGTGTCGAGTCTGTAACCTTGAATGAAGAATAATAAAGAGAAGTTGATTCCAATTTCTGTGCATCTGCTTGTATATTTCATTCTATACATTTATACTGTTTTGTTTATCGTGCGCACTTATATGAATGCTAGATATACTGTTAATTATCACTAGAATTACATAGATAAGTTAAGAAATCGGATAATAACAGGTTAATAGTAAGGAACTTGGGTAATAATACGGATCACGCCCTGAGTAGGGCTGCGCGAAGGCAGCATCACAGGCTGCGAAGGACTAATAGATGCGCGTAGTGATGTGTGTGTAGGGTCAAACCGCGGACCGCTAGAAGCTCATCAGACATCCCCAGGGTGCAGAAACCTGGTTCTAGCACCCTCCCATACTACTTCGGGTGAGACCTCATTCCGTGCTCCACAGATTGTTTCCGAAAGGGCCAGTAGTACCGGGATTTGTTTGGCTAAATCACCTCTGAACTTGGGTCAAGCCCATACAAGCCAACAATTGATTCCGTTGCCAGGACCGGGATCTGCATAAGGGATGTTTGATGTCATGCCACTAGAATCCAACAAAGAAAGAAATTGAAGGGTGGTTGGACAAGAAGATTCAAGAGTTTGTGGCGTAGGAAAACAAAAATCCACGAGTATCTTAGGAACATTAGTTGGAGCACTACTTGTATATGGAAATCCACGGAATTTTCTTTGCATCCTTTCCTTCTGAACTGTATGAGTGGATCATGAAGCTAGCAGACAATCAGTGAAGGTGTAGGCTTGACAAACCAATCGTGTGGACTCCAGAATTAGTGCACAGACTAGAAGCGTCAAGAGATAAGCTCGCGTGATCTGTGGACCATTGGCTCAACTGAATTATAGGAGGATTTATCACTGAGTTTGTGGTAGATACAATCGTCAGTTACAGTGAGGCGGAGCGATGTTCCCTCAAGGTACCGCGAGGTAAGTATATTAAATCTTTGAATACTTGGATTAAGATGCTATTGTGTGAAAGGCGGGTTATGCGAATAAATTAATGTTTGAACTACACGAAGTGGGAAGATCTACAGAAGTGGAAGTAGTGAAGAATTAGAAACTAGTCCCTTAATTTCCCCCTCGTGGGAAAGTGAGGAGGAGCTCGTGAAAGTTTCTCTGAGAAGCGCGGTCAGTTTGATAAGGCAGTGAATTCCGCGCTTACCACCTCCACCTACACTGCCACCCATCTCACCCTCCTCACCTCCATCTCCACCCACCCCACCTCCGCCACCACCACAGTTCAGTATGGTGAGTGCGATCAAACTACCAGTATTCAGAGGAGTGGGGAATGAAGATCTGGACTAATTCTAGTTCGTGGTAAGGGCGGTATGGGAAGCACAAGGCGTCGTGGATGACAATATCAAGAAGGCTACGTTGGTAAGTGCGTTGTAGGATCATGCATTAACATGGTACATAAAGAATTCTAATGACCATCCAAACGCAGGAATCGCAGAAATCGAGACCACGCTGAACAGGGAATTTAGCAGGCCAAATTCAGAAACATAATCAATCATCGGTTTTAAGGAGATCGCGATGCTCCCGAGCGAGACCCATGGGATTTGGACCAAAAACTGAAGGGTATGATTCGCGAAGCCAACATGACGTTGATGGATGGACAACACCATGCATGGTTTGTAGCTTCCATAACACCGCACTTGAGGACGACGTTGTCACAGCAAAAACTTTCCACCCAGGCTGAAGCTTTGGAGATGGCGATGATATTACATGAGACCCATATACAAGACCCTGGTTTGGGATTCCAAAAAATCCACGCGCAACTTCAAAATCTGTGTTTGGAGATGCAGAGTTTGAAACAGGATAGGACACCTCGGCCAGAGGCGCGCAAGGAGGTATGGTGCATAAAATGCAAAGGCTAGGGGCATGACAAGTACCATTGTCCAGTGTTCACGAATTACTCGGAAGGAGGAGGGTTGATGCCGTTAAGACCTAAGGTACAGGTAGGACCAAGCGCAGTGCTTGCATTATGGTGCGCGATCTATCAGATAGGAGGAAAGCACACTACGGATAATTGTCATCTATTGCAGAAGTATATGCAGACATCCTAGCAATTATTTTGTAATTTCTGCAGGTCAGTAGGCCATGATGAACGCACCTGCAGAAGCTATGAACTAATGATGGATCGGACTCCTGCCTATAGGGTGCAGACAGAAACGTGAGCCCTCAACCCAAATACGGAAATGGCACGCGCTAGATTTCAGGGGCGCAGTCGAGGTCGAGGCAGAGTGGGACCAGGAAGGGGTTGCAGACAATTAATTTGTTACAATTGCGAAGGGACAGGACACTATGCCCGTGATTGTACAAACCTGACAAGGACATCATGTTTGTACTGTACTTAGTTTGATCATGAGGCAGAAGACTGCCCTACATTGATAGCGAGACTGCGTGAAAAAGGGGTACTTCAGCCCCCTCCGACTCAGAATTTGCAGATGATGAGGTCTGAGCCGCACGAAGAAGACCTGAATGTAAACATGATGCTCAAGAGCGGTATGACCACTGGTGATGATAAAGGTAAGCAGTCAGAAGAAAGTGCGTGGTTCGCAAGGCTCCTATAAAGTAACCCGAATTTGATTTAGAACGCGCAAAGGAGACATTCATGGAAGCTAAGAAGAGCTTCACAGAGGCCTCCACTTCAGGTAGTAAGGATCAACTAGAACTAGGGGTGGATCCTTCAATGCTCACTACCTTTCTGGAGACATGCATGAAATTACTACGCGATAGCAAGGCAGTAAAAGGACTATAGGAACTTATCACTAGGTGCGCGAGGTCAAGAGAACTGCGCGTGGTCCAGAAATTTGGAAAGCATGCATTGCGCACAGGAAGGGAAATGAGGTTGACCGCGCAAATCGGTGAATATGAAATGGATCAGGTAATCTTGGATCTTGGATTGGACGCAAATGTACTACCAAAGCAAACATGGGCATACCCGCGCTATAGTGGTCTCCTATTCAGTTACGAATGGCGAACCAACAAAATATCTTGCCCATGGGAAGATTGCAAGGGGTAATAGTAGATATTGAAGGTGCGAGTGCGCAGGCGGATTTTGAAGTGATAGAGATTGTCAATGACAGTAATCCCTATCCTGCGCTACTAGGAATAGACTGGGCCATCGATATGAACGGAGTCATAAATCTGAAGAAGCGCAAAATGATCTTTGAAAAAAAGTCACTACGCGTAGTAGTACCGCTAGATCCAGCCGAAGGAGCGCGATACACTAAACCGGTGCACGATGATGATAGTGATGATGATCTCGATTGTATTTACAAGATAACCATGCGAGAAGAGGATTGGGTGAATCCAACTGCAGATGGAAGGATTTCGTGGGAGCGCGAAAGCTCCTACACTTCAGATTCAGACAAAGAGATAGAGCGATGGTAGAATCAGCTACACGAAGTAACAACGCTTAATTGCAACATGATGGTTAGATCACTATGTTGCGTGACAACAGAGGCAAGGGATCTGCCTACATATGATGGGTTGACAGCGGGGGATGAATTCTTGAACAAATTTGAAAGCGCAGTACCAAAAAAACAGTAGTTCGATGCTCTAAAGTGGGCATTGCGTGCAACGCTCGCACGATGGTGGGGTACGCATCAAGGAAGTTTTGAGGACTAGCACAGATGCAGAAGAATGATGCGCCTATGATTTGGGAAACCGCAGATATGGCTAGTAGACAAATATGACGGACGAGATGATCCATGCACACACCTCGCGAAATGGACCAAGGTCTACGAGGAAGAGCCACAGCCTGAATGGGTACATTTATTCTATCATACCCTGGATGTCATACCCATGAATTGGTATATTGAGACGGAGCTCCGCCATGGTATGAGCGAATGGGATGTCTTGCGTGAGGGATTTTTGTTAACATTCATGTTTGAATATCGTTGGTCAGATACTGTTGACGATGCGCTACAGGCAGTAAAAGCAACTATCTTCAAAATACCCCAGGAGCCAATGGAAGTACTTCAGCCAAAATGGGTGACACAGTTGAGTTGTGCGCTAGAGTGTTACAACATAAATGTTGAGGAGGATGATGAGGACCCACGAAATATTAACATTTTAGAAATGGAAGGCTATCGCGAGATTCGAGGACCATCACTTGAAGACCCCGACATCACTGCACCACTAAAGACAAAGTAGGTCAACATTGGAACGGAGGCGGAGCCGAAGTACGCAACACTTGGGGACTATTGGGACGATGCCACGGTGGATAAGGTCGCTGAGTTACTCCACGAATACCAAGACTTGTTCCCGACCAAAATTATGGACTTAAAAGGGATCGTTGGCAACTTAGGGATGATGAAGATCACCCTGAAACCCAACGCGAAGCCAGTTAAGCAGCGACCTTACTGCTTGAATCCGAAGTATAAAGAAAAGGTCCGTGATGAATTAGACAAAATTCTCGTAGCCGGAATTATTGAACCAGTGGAAGAATCCGACTAGGTGAGTCCTATGGTAGTACAGGAGAAAAAATAGAAGGGTGAAATAAGAATATGTGTGGACCTCAGGAAGCTGAACGATGCCTATGTAAATGATCCATTCTCGACACCATTCACATATGAAGTACTGGAGAATGTTGGCGGTCAGGAAGCATACTCGTTCACGAATGGGTTCTCAAGGTACCATCGGATCAAGACCATGCCGGAATATAGGAGCAAAACGATATTCGCAACAGAATGGGGCTACTTTCAATACACCGTTATGCTATTTGGACTGAAGAATGCACCAGCTATATTTTCATGCATCATTCTGGCTGCGTTTACAGAATACATCCACAATTTCTTCGAGGTATATCTGGATGATTGGATTGTCTTTGGATTAGTTAAGCACCATGTAGCAAGCTTACGCTTGATGCTGGATACTTTCCGTCGACACCAGATCGTGCTGAACCTTAAGAAGTGCACATTCCTCATTCCATTTGGAAACTTGCTGGGACATGTGGTTTGCAAACAAGGACTAATTGTGGACCCTACAAAGATTGTTGTTATTATAAATTTGGAAGCACCACGAAGTGTTAAACAACTGCGCGCTACTTTTGGACACACTAGATATCATAGAAAGTTCATCAAAAGTTATGCCTAAATAACAACACCAATGGAAAAACTATTGAAAAGGGATGTTACATATTGCTGGAATGATGATTGCATGAAAATTTTGGATGTCCTGAAGGGGAAACTGGCATCCGCTCCAATCCTGGTCTTCCCAAAATGGGATGTGGAATTTCATGTACATGTTGATGCGTCGTGTATCGCGCTGGGAGCTGTACTCACACAAGAGGGCACGGAGGTCGTGTATTACCCGATCGCGTTTGCGAGTTGGAGATTTTCCAAATAAGAAAAGAACTATTCCACCACTGAGCGCGAGGGGTTGGCAATGGTGTACGCACTCCAATAATACTGACACTATTTACTTGGAGGACATTTCAAGATGTATATCGACCATTCTGCATTGAAATACCTAGTGAATAAGCCTGTGTTGGGGAGGCACATATGCAAATGGCTCTTATTGTTTCAAGAATATGATTTTGAATTCATAGTTAAGCTGAGACGCCTAAGCGCAGGACCATATCGCTTGTCACGAATTGAGACGGGCGAGGAACCAATGAACTTGGAGGAGGGACTACCTGATGCACAGCTCTTTGTAGTGCGTGTCGCGAACAGACACTTCAAAGATATAATCCATTTTTTAACAACAGGGACTGCGCCGAAGTAATACTCAGTCCAACAGAAGAAGGAATTGGTGGTGCGCGCGGCAGACTTTTTTGTCATCGTGGGGCACCTCTACAAAATGGGCAATGATGAGATATTGCGAAGATATGTCCCTGAATTTGAACAAGGACAAATCCTCACGGAAGCACATGGGGGTGCTATAGGAGGACACTATGCAGGACACGCGACCGCACAGAAGATTCTTCGCGCAGGGTTATGGTGGCCAACCTTGCACTAGGATTTGAAAGCGCACTGTAAGGCCTACGATATATGTCAAAGGACTGGAAAACCATCACGAAGGGACAAGATGCCATTAAATCCACAAATCACACTACAGCCATTTGAAATATGGGAAATTGACTTTGTGGGATCGATCAAACCTCAGGGAAAGACGGGCGTGTGCTACATCATCACCGCGACGAAGTACCTGACACGATGGGCGGAAGGTAGCCGGTCAAAGACTGCACAACCATTATGATTGTGAAGTTTTTGTTCGAAAACGTGTTGACACGATTTGGCTGTCCGAAAATCTTAATGAGTGATCACGGAACACATTTCATGAATGAAACCATCAGCGCGCTCATAGAAGAGTTCCAGGTGTATCATCAAAAAAGTACACCGTACCACCCACAAGCTAACGGGATAGTAGAGGCATTTAACAAAATACTGTAGACTATGCTAACCAATGTATGTAACGCGCAACGACACGACTGGGACTTGCGCGTACCTGTCGTATTATGGGCCTATAGGACAACGTGCAAAAAATTGATGGGACAAACACCTTTCCGGTTAGTCTATGGCATGAAAGTTGTCATGCCGATGGAATACATCGTACCTAGTCTGTGAATAGCAGCACTCACAGGCATGACGGATCACAAAGCTTTGGAAGAAAGGCACGCACAGTTAGAAGAAATCGAGGAAGAATGGTTTCTGGCTGGATTTCATAAGCAAGTACAAAAATAGTGTGAAAATGCCTAGCACGACCGCCATATCAATTTGCACACCTTCAAGGTAACGACTTAGTGCTGCTGTATGACAGTAAGTTTGAAAAATTTCTGGGAAAATTCAGAATGCACTGGCTGAGACCATACGTGGTTAAGGAGGTCACAGACAAAGGCACGATCCAGCTAGTCAAACTAAATGGAGAACCCTTCCCAGGCAATGTAAACGGCATTTGCTTGAAGCCCTACATGGGTGGGCCACCTATCTCACTAACCGGTCGAAGCATTGTCTTTGCGACCTGAGAAACCAGACAAGGGAATGGGACTATAAACACATGTAGCAGATGCCAGTACCAAGGTAAGGACACAATTCAAACACAGATGATTCAGAAGCAAGAATGCAGCAGCTACAGTAGGTCCAACAAACCACAGAACAATGCATTGCGGACCTCCGAGCAGTCTGGGACTAGTTGGAAGGACTCTGCACCAAGATCGTTGCGCTGACAGAGTGACTCAAGGGCGAGTCACAATGTTTGTGTTGGGGGCCTGTTGGGCATCGGATCCCCCCCACAACATGTTTTGGGGCTCAAAGCCCAGGTTTTGGTCAAATGTATTGTAAGACTTCGCGAAGCGTGAAGTATAGGTTGAGTCATAGGGTTGTCTGCCCTAAGTTTTGTAATGTAATGTAATGTCATGTCGACATACCCATGGTCTGCGGACCAAGGGATTGTATAAATAGAGCGAGGCTCTAATTTGTAAAGAGAGCGAATTGGAGAGATAACAGTAGATGAGTATGAATGGTTGGAGCATAGAGTAAGAATATAAGTGTATTGGGTCATAGTTGCAGGAAGAGGCTCTGCAGCTGAATGCGCAGAGGCCTAGTAGAGTCTGCAGCTGAGTGTGCAAGGCGGTGTCAAGTCTGTAACCTTGAACGAAGAATAATAAAGAGAAGTTGATTCCATTTTCTGTGCATATGCTTGTATATTGCATTATATACATTTATATTGTTTTGTTTATCGCGCACACTTATATGAATGTTGGATATACTGTTAGTTATCACTAGAATTACACAGATAAGTTAAGTAATCTGATAATAACAGGTTAATAGTAAGGAACTTGGGTAATAATACAGATCGCGCCCTGAGTAGGGCTGGGCGAATGCAGCATCACAGGCTGCGAAGGACTAATAGATGCGCGTAGCGACATGTGCGCATGGTCAAACCGCAGACCACCAGAAGCTCATCAGACATCCCCCAGGTGCGGAAACTTGGTTCTAGCACCCTCCCATACTACTTCAGGTGAGACCTCAGTCCGCACTCCACGGACTGTTGCCGAAAGGGCCAGTAGTAACGAGATTTGTTTGGTTAAATCACCTTTAAACCTGGGTCAGGCCCATATAAGCCAACACAAGGTCATGCATGCACGAGTTCACTCATTCACACACTTAGTCATTTTGTTGATGATTTTGTATCCAAACCACCCTCCACCTGCGAATCTCCATTAAGCTACACTGTGCATTCTTAGCCCTCAATGATCATGTACTGCTACCCAGAATTGTTCAGAGCTTGAGGCTACCTCCCAGGCAGTCTACATTGCACAATCATGGAAATGACCTAGCTGACTGACACCTAGAATAACACAGAAGTTTCCCTATAAGCCATCTCAATCTGCATTGCCCACAAGCCAATCTATTAAGCCTCTTGCTGGTCAATCGGAGAGTTTGACCAGGCAGTGACCTTGAGCTTCACTCATCCAAAAAATTGTGTAGAAGATGTCAGTATGCCCACCTTTGTTGACTGAAGAAATTGCGCAGACCCGCTGCCTACCACAACACTATCCCTAAAATATGTGTAGTTTTGTCAGCCAGTCCCCCTATCATCTGACCTACTGCTCCTACTGAAAACTTGTAGTTTTCTTATACTATCCTCCTGCTTCCTGACACCCCACTCAGCCCATAAACTGTGCAAACATGTCTTGCATGCCAAACTCCCAGTTCTACGCAGTTTTCACCAGCAAGCTCCCACAGCCCGCTGCCAACCTCCCCGGAGAATCTACGCAGTTTTCACTGCTAGTCTCCTCCCTACTGCCTACATTGCCTCTCTGAAAGAATTGCACAGTTTTCCTCACAACTAAGCTAGATCCTGCAGAATGTCACTGTTGTTCCAGACTGCTCATCCCATCCTCCCAGTGACTTCTGTGAAATTTTCCTTGTTAGTGCCTCGGAGACCGCATCCTAGCCTGAAATGTGCTCTACGCAGTTTCAGAGCCTTGTCCTCTCTCTCGGTCACCTGCATCCGAAAACGAAAGATGATGCATCATGGGAGACTAGGAGATTTCTAGATTTGATGTCATCTCATCATGAGTGATTACAGATACAGGTACATGGATGAGACATGGCGCATGCTAGGAGACTTTTTCACGAACGAATGAACACATGAAGCATGCCAAGTACCAGCGAAGGGGATACATACACGTGCAACATCAAGAAAACACCAAGACCATTGAAGACTCCGTACACCTTGCCATATAGAGGTGAAGCTCTGATACACAAAGAGCACACTCATCACTCAGCATCACTACAGCTCGACATGGACACCATCATCAACATGAAAAACCAGCACTGTCATGTCGAGTCATGTCATGAGTCATCTCGGCCACATCATTACTGTGGGCCATATTGTTGTAATCAATGTAATGTAACGTGGAAGTCCAAGAGACCCACATGTAAAGTTGAAGAGTCATGTAAAGTTGAAGATTCATGTAAGTCAAACAGTCATGAGGGAAGTCAAACAGTCACAAGGGTCAGTTTCACCCTTGGCTATATACACCCCTCATTTGTACATGCAAAGGACTTTTCACCTTGGATCCTCCCACATAGCCTTGAGAGTTTGTAGTATTTTATTTTAGGAGCAAGAAATGGCTCCAACTCGTCACTATCAGGGTTAGTGATGTATCGTGTACCGATGTTTCTTGGAACTTTCACTTAATTCATAAGCCTGCTTACAGGCCATCACTTTCACACATGTATTGTATCCATTTGTAAGACTATTCTTTGGACGCTTGTAATGCATTTTGCTACAACCTGTATTAAGATAATTGCACTGTTTTGGTTGTTTTAGTACATATGTTGTTGGAAATGTGTTGTATCATTTGTTAACGTTGTCTCACCAGTGTGGACTATTTTGTTGAACACTCGACAAAATCATTCTCGTAAACTTGTTATAATGACCGTCACACTCGTGTGGAAAATTTCGTTGGGTGTTGTACGTGTCATGAGGGAAGTCATGAGGGAAGTCGAACAATAACAAGGGTCAGTTTCACCCTTGTCTATATAAACCTCTCATTTCTACATGTAAAGGAATTTTCACCTTGGTTCCTCCCACATAGCCTTGAAAATATGTAGTATTTTCTTTGAGGAGTGAGCAGTGGCTCCAATGCCCCACTATCGAGGTAAGCGATGTATGGTCTACCAATGTGTCTTGGAACATTCTCTTAATTCAGAATCTTGTTAACATGCGAGCACATTTTCACACATGTATTGTATTCGTTTGTAAGACTATTCTTTGGTCGCTTGTAATGCATGTCACTCTAACCTGTATTAAGAAAATTGAACTATTTTGGTTGTTTTAGTACATATGTTTTTGGAAATGTGTTGTATCAATTATTAAAGTTGTCTCATGCGTGTGGACCATTCTGCCAGACACTCAACAAAATCATTCTCGTAAACTTGTTATAATCACCATCGCACTCATGTGGACTACTTCACTAGGTATTGTACGTGCTATTTGTTTACCTTGTGTTTGTTACTACTGCATCTATGTGGGCTACTCCACGGAAGTTGCGCATGTTCAGGTGTGTTGTGTGACTCTAACAAAGTTGGGACTATTCCGTTTCGACTTGAGGCTCACTCTCACCCTCTCCCTCTGCAGTGAAAGAACCTTGACACAATTGACACTAAGCACTCACCAAGCACGCGAACCTTGATGTTCGAAGACAAAGTAAACCACTCTCAGGAGCTGACAAGAAAGAGCTAAGGCAAATATTTAAGATAATGGAATATGGGACTCATACACCAAACAATGTGAGGTTCTATTTGGGTCTTCATACCAGGGAAATCCCCTGAATGTTGGCGGGTCCAGCACCGTCAATATTTCTGGCGCTAGAAGGAGGGCTGGCAATTGTTTATGGCTGAATGTCCTCTCACTGCCACTCATCAATCATCTTGTCAAGGCAGTGACTCACACTCCCTCTCTCCCACGCGTAACTCTGAAGTTGGTTAATCCTCACCTCCTAAACATGAACATGAAATTTCGTATCAGCACGTTCACTGTATCCATCCCATCACCCGTCAGTTTGCCAAAGAAGTCGAACTAATCCCAGGAATACAAGATCTTCCATATGTATCAGAGAAGCCAAAGACCACTCCCAGAGGATTTTTGTATCATCGGTGGAAGAAGTAGTTCTTGCCATGCTCGGAGGTATGGAAGAATCTGTTGAGAATGGAGAGGAACATCCAGTATTTTGACAGGGAGAACATGACACCCTCGTGATCTTGGGCTCAGACTCAAGTACAGGAGGCGGAGGGGAAGGAAATGAAGTAGGCAAAGGTGGATACAAACCAATAGACTCAGAGCCAGAAATGTCCTAATCTGAAGAAGAGGAGGAGGATGAAGAAGAAGAAGACATGGCTGACCAAAACTTGGAATGGATGACTCAGGGACCATTGGCTCTCCCAGGTTCTTTGCACAAGATGCCAAAGCGTTCAAAGAGGATGTTGACAAAGTATGACCCTGACAAAATAGTGAAGGCAGAAGACCACTTGGACAACTTATACCTGCAACTGCAGACACTCGAGGTACGACACGACGGTGTTTCATGCAGATTGTTTCTGTGTTCCTTGGATGGCCGCGCAGCGGTATGGTATCATAGCCTTCCTATCAGATCCATCCAAAAATGGGGTATGTTCAAAAGGATGTTTTTGGAAAATTTTGCTGCTGACAAGACCTTTGCCATGTTTCTCAAAGAGTTAGGTAGTTTGAAGATGGAGTCGAAAGATAAAGTAAAAGATTTTAATCAGAGTTTTTTAAGCATATTGAACAAGTTTGCAGCAGACACAAAACCTCAAGACTCCATCACTGTCAACTATTATACGTCTACACTTCCAAGTAGTATTGCACAATTTGTCAAGCGAGATGCGAAACCAATGTTACTAGAGAACTGCGAAGATGCGATCACTGTCGAAAAAGACCTGAGCACAATTAGAGTCATTAAGGATGATGAACCAACAAAAGACTCAAGAGATGCGAGCAGGAAGCCCCAGGTTGCGGTGAAAGAGGGTGAAGATAAGGAATCAAGTGACACTGAAACTTTTACTCGTCTCATCAAGAACTTGACAACAGAGGTCTCTGAACTAAAACAATGAACAATCGAGACATTTGCGAGCAGCCGACCTCCGAGACAATAGAATTGGATCATGTCATGAGGTAGCAACTGCTTCCCGGCTAAAACTACGCATCGCTCCAACTTAGTTTTCCAGATGGATTGTGCACGAATGAAGATTTTTTCTCATTCCATGAAGACCTTCACCCAGAAGGGACGTGTGTGGAATGGAAATGAGTTGTAGACACAGTATGCACCTGTATGCCAAAAGCAGTAAACAATGTGCAATATCAGTCTAGAGACGAAGACGAGGAAGACACTGCACCTGATGAGGCACCAAGCACTAGGAAGGTGATAAACATGTATCAGTTCTCTCAAGCAGTGCAGAAGACGAACATCGAGACGCAGCCCCCCAAAGCAAAGCGGTCAATACAATCTCAGAAGTCAAGGGGCTCCCCCTACGATCGGGGAGATGAACAGGAGGCTTGAACTGTTAAGGAAGGTTGATCCACCAACTGTCTAAAAGTAGAAAGTACAAAGCAAGCTCAGGAAGATAGTTGCAAACAAGAGTACGTCCATGAGCAGTAAACTTCAAAACACTTTGTCGGATAGTAGAAACACGAATCTAACCCCGGATTTCTTGGTGTGTTTATGATCTGGATTTAAACAGGAACGCAACAAATCATAGAGATAACCATAAAGACAGAGATGCAATGGAAATAATACTTCATTTCATTAATGTAAAATATTGAAATATTCTTACAAACAGCAATGGAAATAAACCAGCTAGGGTGATGGTAGCTTATCTCTGAGAAGAGATGTGGTGGCTACATGCCTCTGAAATATGTTATAATGAGGCTCGAAGGCCTATTTATTGTTGAGAAACAATTGAAAACCCTTAACATCCAAAAACCTAACCCTAGAAGATGAAACACCAAATTGTGGGCCCTGTTTTGGGTAAGTTGCTACATCAACTTCCTGGGGTTGTAACTTTGGCACCCGATCTTCATTTGACGCGTGCAATAGCTCATTAGAAAGATCTATCTGAGCACTAAAACTTTGGGAAGAGCAACATCAATCCATGGACCCATGTTGCTCCCATATTTCCCAAAAAACATTGTTTAGTGCCTCAAAACAACTCCGGAAGTTCAGGACCTGAAAAAATGCTAAAAATAGTAAATTGTGCTACAATTACGGAAACTGAAAAACTGAAAGAGACAGTTGTGGGGGTCCAAGTGGGATAGGTGGGTGGCCACAAACATCCACCTGGATCATTCCTCCCCCCTTAGGAAGCAGTGGTCCCCATTGCATTGAGTTCCTCCATCTGCTGAACTTGGTCCCTGGTGAGCTATTTTGCAAACTCGGATGTGTCCAGTAATGGTGGGAAGCATGGTCGAGGGCGGTACACATTGAACACCTGGTGCAGGCGAAGGAATGGAGGAATGACATGCTCCAAAGCATTATTTCCCACAGCCTTGGTAATGTGTAAGGACCATGTCGACGTGGTCTGAGCTTCTGATGGGATCTTGTAAGGCATTCTTTCTACAGATGTAACCAAACTTTGTTGCCCACCTAAAACTTGTGTGGTACCCTTGTGGGTGAGGAGAAGTTGTTTCGATGTTCTGTCAAGACTATATCCCTTTGATGTTGCCGCTACGTGGATGAACCCTTCACAGGGGTCATGGATGTGGCTACGATCTTCCCCTTACTTTGGGAGCGAACTAGACAGAAAATGAATTTCCTAGTCTCGGAGACAAACTTGCTGCATTTTTTAGCAGAGATCAAAGACATGGCAGTAGGTGGGGCTACCTCTGGTATCCTGTATAATGAATTACCCAAAGTAATAATAACAGCGCGAGGCCTTGAACCATACACAACATGTCACCTCCATAAGTATGGCTAGCTAAATAGTACATCACAAACATCTAGAGGTGCAACATCACACAATACCTTGTCTGTGAAGGACTTGATGTTGTAGGGAAGGTGGCACTGTTGGCGAACTCGGAGATCTTGTCCTTAGTGAAGCCACCCGATACTGTACGGCTGTGGGTGTGGTGTAGTCGGTAGGCCCAACCGCTTCACAAACTCTACTGAAATGAGGTAAGATGAAACGCCAAATTGAGGGCCCCGTTTTTGGGTAAGTTGCTACATCAACTTCCCGGGGTCGTAACTTTGGCACCCAATCTTCGTTTGATGCGTGCAATAGCTCGTTAGAAAGATATATCCAAGCACTACAACTTTGGGAAGAGAAACATCAATCCATGGACCTATGTAGCTCCTAGATTTCCCAAAAAATGTCGTTTAGGGCCTCAAAACGGCTCCGGAAGTTCAGGACCTGAAAAACTGCTAAAAATAGTAAATTGTGCTACAATTCTGGAAACTGAAAAACTGAAAGAGACAATTGTGGGGGTCCAAGTGGGATAGGTCGGTGGTCACCAACATCCACCTGGATTAGTTTACCCGCTCTTGATTACCCGCTCTGGTATATTTTGTTGCGCGCATTAGGGAAAACATCTGTAGAAAACACAACCTCTACTAGCAAGGGAAGAAGCACATCTCCCGGTTCACTCACAACTATGCTCAACACACTCGAGATTCTGTTTTCCCTCCATTCTAGCTTTCATTTGAAATATTTAACTGCAATGTTCACAACTATTTGGTTGATTCTGGCGCATCAACCAACGTATGCCACTCTCCATTGCCAAACAGATCAATGCACAATGGAGTAAGACATGTGCGTAGATCATCCAACTAGATCGAACATGCATACCAGCCATTGGTGAACTTTAGGATGTGATCATCTGATTATCTCATGATGGTTGAATTCACCAGTGCATTAGCATTGTCATTGTGGACATACCGGAAGCATATGGCGTACTTCTTAACAAAGACTAGTCCAGCAAGTTGAATGGGTACTTTTCTACACACTGATCACACTTTTGGCTTCTATACCAAGGAAAAACCAATCAGATTCGGGTGTTATCTAAGAGATACATGAGACACAATGTCACTTCCATCAATGGTGAGAATGAACCGTTGGCTTTCGCAGAACTCATGTTCGTCAAATACCTCTTGGAAACACAGTTGGGGTGTTTTTTCACACATCCAGCTCCAACCTCACCAGACACACAGTTGGGTCTCCTTCCTTTCCCAACTGATGGAAATTAAACTTGTACAATACATTGTAACACTAGTAGCAATAGCAGTAGCAGCAGTAGTACTAGCGCGTCAAGCAGTCCGTGTACATATGAGTTGTGGACCATGTATTTTCATGGATCAAAGACACAAGATGGTTCTAGAGTTGGGTGTGTCTTAATAGACCCGAAGCACAGGAAACATTTGATCTCAAGCCGCTTAGAGTTTGAGTGCATGAACAACATTGTTGAATACAAAGCACTCATATTGGGATTGCACAAGGCCATTAGCGTCAACGTTGTCGCGCTCAAAGTGGTAGGTGATTTAGAAATCGTGGTACGATAGGTACATAACAACATACAATGTTTGTCACCTCATCTCAAAACTTACCAGCAAGAGGTATGGCGACTAATCTCTAACTTCCAAGAATTCAATATCACTGTTGTGCCAACAAATGTAATGCAGTTGTTGATGCCTTAGCAAACGAAGCTACTATGATGTCACCGCTTAGGGATTGATTTACTATTGAAATTTTGTATAAACCTTCTATCCCTAACAATATAACTAATCTTTGTTTTTATATGATGATCAACAGATACTGCACTTCATGGCCAACACTGATGTCTTCAAGGACTTAGTGATTGACGAAGATGAGCAAGAGCAGTGTCTGTAAGCTACAACTGATGACAAGAAAGGCAACCTCGTCCCCAAGGGTGTGGTATCTCTTAAAAAGCTCTATGAGTTGCAGAACTACTTTCAGGGGCCAAGCAATAGAAAAACCCATACTTCCACCATGATGCATAAACAGATAAACTTGGGAACATAACAATATCCCAAGTTCGTCAATCTCGGTACGTGTTGCACACAGCAGGAGCGACAAGCCTTTGTCCACTTGTTCAAACAGTACCAGGATGTCTTCGTGTGGACATACGATGATGTGAAAACATACGACATACGAATAATCCAACATGTGATTCCGATGAAGGAAGGGGTCAAGCCATTTCAACAGATGCTGAGGAAAGTACATCCGTCACTTGAACCCTTCATATAGAAAGAGTTGACTAAGTTATTGGATGCAAAGATCATTTATAGAGTTCGTCATTCCACATGGGTTTCTAACTTAGTTCATGTACGAAAGAAGTCTGGGGAGATCCGCTTGTGCATTGATTCGCGAAACTTGAACCATGCATCGGATAAAAGACAACTACCCCGTGCCATTAATGGAGCATATTTTACAGATATTATATGGGGCATAAATGTTTTCCTTACTCGAAGGTTTTTCATGATATAACCAGGTTCTGGTAGCAGAACCTGATAGACTAAAGACTACCTTCCGTACCAATTGGGGTATGTTTGCATACATGAGAATGCCATTTGGGCTCGTGAATGCAAGAGAAACTTTTCAGTGCGCCATGGACATCGCCTTCCATGGTATCATCGAATAGAGCATAGTGTCGTACCTTGATGATGTGACTATCTTTTCCAGAAAATGGTCAGACCACATATGCCATCTGATGAAGATATTTGAGCGATGTCAGAAATACAAGATTTCCTTGAATCCCAAAAAGAGTGTATTTTCAGTGTATGAGGGGAACTTCCTTGGGCACATCATTGCCAGAAATTTGATCAAGGTTGATCCAGACCGAATTTGGACCATTACACAGATTCCTCACCCAGCTAGCAAGAAAGCAATGCAGTCCCTCTTGGGAAAGATAAACTTCCTCTGGAAGTTCATCTCGGATTATGCACAAATAGTGAAACATATGCAAGACATGATCAAGAAGGATGCATTACACAACTAGGGTAAGTGGGAAAAGAATGGATTCACCAGTATCAAGTAGGCTATAGCAAATGCTCCTTCACTTTACAATCCATATTTTAACAAAGATTTCTTGCTATACACCTTCGCCTCCAAAAACTCACTTGCTGTTGTACTGACTCAGAAGGATGAGCTAAACGACGAACATCCCTTCTCTTTCATGAGCGTAAGCATGCAGGGACCCAAACTCAACTACCTCGTTGTTGACAAACAAGCATACATAGTATACAAGGCGGTGAAACACTTCAGACCTTACTTGCTGAAGAACCATTGCATAGTATATGTGCCTCACCCAACAGTCCGATCATTTCTTGTATAGCAAGAGCTGGGTGAAAGATGTGCGAACTGGATGACAGGCTTGCAAGAGTATGATCTTGACATCAATCAAGTTTATACTATTAAGGGTCATGGTATTTATAGATTCGCAGCTAAGGCGGTCCATGCATAGGAGGAAGAAGAATAACTCACTGGTTGGGAGCAAGAAATTGAGATGTATGATGTAGAGCAAGCACCACCCACTTCATCCAAAAAATATTGGTACGAAGATGTGCACTAGCACTTTGAGCATGGCAACATACCCTCTCACTTATCCATGAGTCATAAGAGGGCACTATGCCTTAAATCTTTACCATATCAATTGGTGAACAAAGTTCTTTACAGAAAGCATGACAACGAGATTTTGCTTAGGTGCCTAGAGGCACATGTTTCAGAGAAGGTCTTGCACGATCTGCATGACAGACCAACTGGGGGCCACTTTGTAGGAAATACCACTTCGCACAAACTTATGCGAGTTGGTTTCTACTAGACCACATTTTTCAAGGATGCACATGCCTACACCTACAAGTGCCTGACCTATCAACGATGCGCCGACAGAACACGAAGGTTAGCAGTCCCGCTGGACCCTATTGCAGTGATTTAACCGTTCCAACAATGGGGCTTGGAAATCATTAAGTAAATATTCCCACATTCATCAAAACAACACCTCTACATCTTGACAATTACAAATTACTTCATGCGGTGGATAAAAGCAGTTCCGCTTAAGCAAGTGAATGACCAAGATGTCATCAACTTCCTCCAACAGAACATTATCTCATGTTTTGGCGTTCCAGTATCACTTGTGTTTTACAAGGCAACTTACTTTTCGTCTTTAAAGCTTTATGATTTTTCATTGCAGTATGGTATCGTGCTTAAACTCTCATATAATAATGCGTACAGGGAAATGGTCTCCCAAAATCTACAAATAAAAATCTTATCCATTGTATCAAGAAGACAATTTACTCTAAACAATGTATTTGGCCCTCTGCTTTGATGAATGCTTTATGGGCTAACCGCATAACACCCAAAACCTCTCTAAACACTTCACCATATTTCCAGGTTTATGGGAAATAATCCATCCTTCTGCCTAACATCCACTTGCCTACGCTCCAATTGTCCCAAGAATACCAAGGCAAGCCTTGTCAGCTAGTTCAACATAGGATGGATACACTTCATAAGTTGCAGTAAGCAAGGATGAAAGCAAAATAAAAATTCACTCTCCACCAGAACCGTATCAAGAGATGGCTCGAGCATGGAGGCCTTCAACCCAATTGGAAATGTAAGCCATCGGTTATCCCGTAAAGAAGGATTTAATGCTCAGATTCGATCCACCGCTAATTCCACAGCAATATCGGCGACAACAAAATATTTCATCAATGTATCAGGGACATGGAAGAATGGGCAGCCATAGATTGGATTGACATTCATTTTCCAAGAAGGGCAACTATATATATTAACAACAGGTTCACTGAAAGCACCACAGACTGGTACAAGTTCGACGAGTTTACATGACAACTAAACACTTAAATTCAAACTAATTTCCTGGACATTATAATACAAATTACTTCACAGAACTGAACTGTCTACTATCAAATGTTTTGCAATTACCGCCCACACTTCGGGCAGTGCTCTAATGGAAGAAATGCAGTTACCTACATCCGCTGAAGGCAGGCCCAGAAATGCTACAAGGAAAAAGGGAAGAATCGTTTAATTGGTCTAACAGAGACGGACCATGTAACATAAGCGGCAAAGGCCTGTCTGGAATTTCAGGAATGTCGCCCTCACCCTCCAGCATCCTCACAGCGTCCACCATTCGAGGTCTGAATGCCACCATAACATGTGCGCACAGAATACCCACTGAAACAAATCTCTTCATCATGCTCTCCGCCCCGCTTTGCCGGATTCTCTCGTCTATTATTTCACTGGTTCTGCCTTCTTTCACTAGCGTCCATGCCCAATCCGTGATGAGATAATGAGGTTCCGAATACGAAGTAGCTTCCAGAGCTTTTCGGTGCCAAGGAATAATGTGTTCAGCGGCTCCCCTTCAAAAAAAACAAACATGAACCACGAGCCAAAAAGCCGCCTTCTAACCAAATAAAATATGGACGGAACGAAATTACAAATTCAAAATTCAAATTTGATTTCCTTTAGCGCCTTTACTAAATTCAAAATAAAACGGAATTTGGAAAACGGTGGTAGACGAGGAAGCCAACGGAGGTTGCAGGAGGAGACGGGACAGGTCTGACAGTGGTCGCAGATACATTGAATACTGGAGCTTGCCGGAGGTAGGGTGATCGAGTTGCCGGAATATGCATGGATATGTATGGCTTTCATGCATATGTAGCATGCCTTCGGATGCACGAATGTCCTGTCACAGGTACTTAGCGCTCATTTATGTTTCTATAGGGTTGGAAATAGGAACTGCCGATCAAGTTGCCGGAATATGCATGGATATGTATGGCTTTCATGCATATGTAGCATGTCTTCGGATGCACGAATGTCCTGTCACAGGTACTTAGCGCTCATTTATGTTTCTATAGGGTTGGAAATAGGAACTGCCCAATTCTAGTGGTTGTCATTAATTTGCCTATCCATGAGGATTTGATTGTCCGATTGTACCTTAGCGCCGCTCACTTCACCTACTATTTCTTCACATCTGGAGTGTTTAATTGCTTAGTTTCAAGCCAACTTTCACACATTTATGGTTCCTGGTCGATTTTCTTACCTACTTGCTACCGTCTAGGGGCAAGAGCTAACTAGCCATACATTGGGTATTAAATGCCCCTATGGAGGCTGGCCCATCTATGTATGTCGAGCGGGTCATGGGGGCGCATCCATCTCCATGGATTGTAACTCCGGCGGCCACCTTTGCGTTTCCGGCCAACATGATTTCCAGTACTTCTCATTTATTATCAGCAGATTCCCATTTATATTTCCCACTTCCGGAGGCCATTTGAATTTGAAATTTGTTTTCCCGCTTTGTTTTGAAATTTGTTGTTCCGCCTTGTTATCGCAGGGCATGCTCTCTTTCATACACTTGCGGCATGCTCTTTGGCAGACCCTGTGGAGACGAGATCACGAGATCGACGAGCTCTTGCTGTGGCCATGGTAACGGGGCCTCGGATGGCTGGCATGGCAATGCAGTGTACATTGTAAATACAAGCACACAGAATTTGTGATGGTTATGAGAATGAGGTGGTCTGAATGAAAGCATTGTTCACAATCACCAAATTCTTGAAGAAGCCATCCACCTGGTTTCTCAAAAGTTCTTAAATCTTCGTCAACCCTTTCAATGTTTATGTTTGAATTCATCCACATGGATAGCCATTCTCATCTTTAACTTCTCCTCCTCACTATTTCCATTCTCAGAAAGTAATGGCATTGTCTGGATGAGTGACCTCAGGTCCGCAGCTACTGCCTGTAAGCTTTCCAATCCATCGATTATTGCTTTGCACTTGTTGAAAAATTACCCTCTTTTGCAAGTCCAGGAAAGACACGGACCACAAGAACCCAGGCGGAACGCAAAAGTTTAGGGTCGAATTTATTAACTAGCGAGAAGATTCAGATTCAGAAAAAGAAGACCACATCAATAGAATCCATGCAAAGGAACCAGAAAATAATATAGTTATTGCCTTTACTCCATATAAAGCCCTATGCATAAGCGCATCAGGGGATGACGAGCCCAAATATAATACCTTCCCCTCACCCTCCAGGGTTTAATCAAAGCCTCTAACTTGGTACTGAAAATTCCAATTGCTGCATTGCGTTTCAGGTAATTGAAATTTTCATCTAGCTGATTATCCATGGCTCGCAGAATTTTGTCAGACGACCGGATGCCATCAGAGAGGTCGAGCAAAAGTTGTGGTCCTTGAACCTTTCTGATTTGGGTGTTCACTAAAAGACTTCCAGTTCTGATGATATCGGCATCCTTTGATATTTGAAAGACTTTACCTCTGGATCTAGTTGAACACAAGATTGCAGAGCGCCACATAATCTGAATCACAATATGCAAAGCTAATGTAAAGAGGCAAAGTTTATCTCGTTTATAAAAAAAAGGATGTCGACAAAAGGATATGTAAAAGACTATATGTAACTGGTTTTCATTCATAATACATAGATCAGATAGTTTTTTTCTTCAAAGGATGTTGAGCTGAAGTGGCGTGGCATATATTAATAAGGGTACAATTGGAAATTGGAATTTGTAGGTAGAGCTAAAAATTGGAACTAGTCTTGGCTTGGGAAATCGAAGGAGAAGCTGTTTGCTGGTCTCTCGCTGAGTTGCATGGAAGTCGAGTTTTATGTATAATATTTTAATAATGTTATATTATTGTTATTAAATATATTTTAAAAAAATATTATGGATTATAAAATAGTTGTTATATTAATTTTTTTTTTAATTTTAAATTGAATTTTGATAATCTTGTAAAAATCTAATGGAAAAATTATGATAGCATTTAGATAAACATATATTCTCTTTTTCCAAAATTTTGGTTAATAGATTAATATAAAAGATAAAATAACTATAAGTAAGGAAAATAAAAATAAATATTAATGGTATACACAACATACATATAATTTTATTTTAGAAATCCTTAATTATGAAAATCAACAAACCTTAGAGTCATGCCTTTATCTTCTTTATTGTGTTAATTTCACTACACATAACATTTAGGTATTATGCAAAATCTGAAAACCTAATATGTTAACTTTAAATTACATTAAAACTCTAATCCCTTAAGTGGGATTAAATCACAATGCAAAAAAACCCAAAAAACCACAAAACATATCAAAAATATACCATGTAAAGAATGTCACATTCAAAACATTAATTGCCTAATATTAGGATATATCACCTAGCATAGATTCATGTTAAAGGATTCTTACCTAACTTATTTGATTTTGGTGAAATTGATATGATTGACATATCCTTAAATTACAATATTCTAGTTCCCCAATGAATCAGGTTTTCCTAGAACACAATTTTGAACCATTAGTATCTCCACTCTTCCACTTCCTACCCAACTTAATCCATTAGTAGTGCAATATTTTAATTTCTTATCGGATGAATTTAGTGATCTTTTCTTATGTTTTATCACTAAAGAAAAAAATAATTACTACTCATATTGTTGTTAAGTAATTGGTGTTGTCACAAACCACCTAGTCTAAATTCATGTTAAATATTTCCTCCCTAACAACTTATCTGATTTTGGTAGCATTGGTAAGAGCTCTAGATATCCTCAACACATTCATTTATTTCCCCAAGCATTTAGGCCTACATGGAACATATTTTTATTCATCAATGTCTCTACTTTTCCACTTCCCAGCTAACTTAATATGTTAGTATTGTAATCTTCAAATTCTTTGTTGATTGGTTTTATCCTCTTAAAACTTCCTTTGAGAGACATAATAAGTTGCTTTGTCCTCTCTTAGAGATGGAAACTCCCTTAAAATTTACTCCACCTTATTTTATCCTATGGTATTTTTAATCTATTATTTCTTGAGAAGAAAAAAGAAATAATAATCACAATTGATGAAACCTTTTTCTTTTATTCTACTTAACTTGAATACTTTAATATTTCACTAACCATGTTTTCAATAAGGAGTTCTATGAAGGAAGCATTTGCAAACTGATCAAAAAATGGATTCATTCTCAGTAGCTTCATTTTATTTCATTTTCACATGATGGAGGGGTAGAGCTTCTTGTATCTTAAAGAGATTTTGGGGGACTATTAATAGAAGAAAGAAAGGAAGATTTCTAGGGCATCATTAGATCTTTTGGATTCATAAGTAAGATTTTTGTCATTTTTTAAATTTGTATATTTCAAATAGAATGTGATGTGGGTTTTGAAGATGGAAATTAGATTTTTGAAACTAGTTTTGCAAATGGGTTTTAGGTTTTAGATATGGGTTTTGAGTTTTCCTTTCTCTTTCGCAAATCTCTCCCTCTCCTTCCACTCCTCATTCTCACCCTTCCCATCTTCCACTCCTATTTTTATTCCCCCCTCCGCTTCTCTCCTCCTCTTCCTCCCCCTCTCTCCCTTAACCTCTCCATATTTTTCTACCTATTCATTTCCTTCCACTCCTCCTCCCTCTTTCTCTTACCCTTTTCTTTTTCTTCCCCGTCCTCTTGCTCTTCCTATTTTTCTATGGAAGCTTGATAATACTGAGGATAAAGATCAATGGATCATGGTAGATCTGGATACTAAACTGACGACAATGTTAGACGAAGACTGGAAGAAGTTGGATGGGAAAGCAAAGAGAAAAATATGGTTATGTATCTCAGATTCAATATTGTTGAATGTATGAGGGGAAGCTTTGGTGAAGGCTTTGTGGGACAAGTTAGGGACTTTGTACCAATCTATATCTCTGGTGAATAAACTGTTCCTACAGAAAAAGTTGTATACCTTGAGGATAAAGGATGGAGACTCGATGACAAAGCATCTGAACGCTTTTAATATTGTGGTAAGCCAGTTGTTATTTGTTGATATTTAAATATCAGATGAATATAAGTTCATCAATTTGTTGTGTTCTCTACCAAATTCATGGGATAGTTTGGTTGTTACAATAGGTAGCAATACAACTACCTTGGAGTTTAATGAAATAGTTTCATCCTTACTGTTGGAGGAGATGAGATGGAAAAATAAGGAGGTCCAGAATGGTGATGCCTTGTCTGTACGAGGACGATCTAAGAACAGAAACAAAAATAAGTCCTTGAGTGGGAGATCTAAATCTAGAGTGAGATCTAAATCTCTAGGAAAACCTGTAAAGGCGTGCCAGAAATGTGGAAAGGAAGGGCACTTCAAAAAGGACTATAAATTTAAAGCTCCTGAGAAAGGAAAGGGATCCGATGATGCTCCTTCTGCAGAGGTGAAAACCAACTCAGATGAAGGTGGGGATGTGTACTTGGCTTCTCCTTCAAGTACACATGTATATCATGAGGCATGGTTGATTGAATTAGGTGCATCCTTTCACTTCACTCCCCATAGGGAGTGGTTTTGCGAGTATGAGAAATATGACGGTGGTGATGTCTTTTTAGGGGATGATAGGAAGTAGAATCAGTGGTCGCGGAAAATTCAAGTTGAAGTTACAAGGTGGAAGGATTAGAACACTTTCGGGTGTTCTGCATATTCCCGCATTGGCCATAAATCTGATTTCTATAAGAAAGATGGATGATGGAGGTGTAAAAATAGTGTTCGAGAAAGATACCTACAAGATTGTGCGGGGAGCATTGGTATTGATGTGGGGAGTTCAGATTGGAACTTTGTACAAGATTCTGGGTAGCATTGTTATTGATGGGTGCAATAGTTCTGCGGTTCTTCAAAATGGAGCAGAAAATATGGTGGTCTCTGGAGAAAAGACCATGCTATGGCATCAAAGGCTTTGACAGATTGGAGAGAAGGGCCTTCGAATACTTCATGGTAATGGTATGGTAGAAGGCATGTCTAATTTCTCTCTAGAGTTTGATTTCTGTTAACATTGTGTATATGGGAAGTAGAATCAGGTGAGTTTCCCCTCTACTGCTAAGAGGGCGAAAGGGATATTAGAGCTTGTACAGAGTGATATGTTTGGACCTATGTCGGTTCATCACTAGCTAAGTATGTGTACTATGTATCATTTGTATATGAATTCTCAAGGAATACATGGATATATTTCCTCATGAAGAAATCTAAAGTCTTTGACAGATTTAAAGAATTTAGGGCTTTGGTGGAAAACCAGACAAAGAAGAAGATAAAGGTGCTGAGGACAGATACCGGTGGAGAGTCATGAAAGAAGGAATTTGAAGATTTCTATAAAAAGTGTGGTATATAACGACAAAAAACTACTCCATACACACCTCAAAAAAACAGAGTTGCAAAAAGAATGAACAAGATGTTGATGGAGAAGGCAAGAAGCATGCTCAATGGTGCTAGGTTAGGACACAAATTCTGGGCAGAGGTGGTGGAGACTGCATGTTACTTGGTCAATAGATCACCTTTAGCAATGTTGGAGGATAATTCTTCGCAAAAGGTATGGACTGGTAAGAAACCCTCTCTTTCACATCTGAGGGTATTTGGCTGCGATGCATATGTACATGTTCCAAAGGAGAAAAGAGCCAAGTTGGATAGTAAATCTAAAAGGTGCATCTTTATTGGGTATAAGGATGGTTTGAAAGGTTATAAGCTTTGGAACACAGAAACAAGGAAGGTTGTGTATAGTCGAGATGTGGTGTTTAGAGAGGTGAAATATGTTATTAAACATGAATTCCTACCAAAGGAACCTGAGAAGATAGATTTTGAGCTGAAGGAGGAAGAATAAGACTACAAAATAAGAGGAATCAAAAGATGAAGAGCCACCGAGTCCAACTATGAGAAGATCAGTTTGAGAAAGAAGGCAGCCAGAAAGGTATAGTCCATCTGCTTTTTGTTCAGTTTTTTCTCTATATATTACTGATGATGATCCCAAAAATGTGAGGGAGATAGTAGATTCAGAAGATGGAAAACTATGGAAAGAGGCCATGGTTGATGAAATGACATCTTTGGACAGAAATGAGGGTTGGGGTCTAGTGGAGTTGTCGGCTGGAAGGAAACCCATTGGAAACAAATGGGTGTTTAAGAAGAAGATGAATGCATAAGGCAATGTGGAGAAATAAAAAGCTCAGTTGGTAGCAAAAGGTTATTCCCAGGTGTCAAGAATTGATTTTGGTGATATTTTTTCTCCTGTTGCTAAGGTAGCTTCTATTAGATTACTTTTATCTGTTGTTGCTGCTTTTTATTTTGAGGTAGAACAGATGGATGTGAATACATTATTTCTTCATGGAGATCTGGAAGAAGATATCTACATGAAGTAACTTGAAGACTTTGTGGTGAAGGGTAAGAAAGAACCGATATGCATGTTAAAAAAGTCTTTTTATGGGTTAAAACAATCACCTCGATACTCACCTCGCGCTCATGATACTCACCTCGCACTCTCCCAACGCCTTGGTTTGGAAGCCGTTTTTTGCTTGCACCCTGTATACAGGTGTCTTGTCCATCATTAATTCATAACTATGGCAATTGCGCTCGTCATGAACTACTGATTGATAGAAACTGTAGAAGAGCTGTTGTGGTGTCTGTATGAATTTCTGCAGTAAATGGCAGTTGTCGATCGCATGTTTCCCAGCTACTTGGCATATGGCACACCATAGCGTGGGCCCTGTACTTGGCCTTGCCATAGCCTCTAACCTTATAGGCATTGGTCCCCCTGCTATAACATAGTTCACAAAGATGGGACATTGATCCTTGTCATGCCCTTGACCTTTGCATTTGAGGCACCAGACTTCTTCACGTGCCTTCGGCCTAACTGTTCTATCTTTCTTTAGACTTTTCATTTCGAGGCAAAGGTTTTGCAACTGCGCGTGAATCTACTGAAGCCCCATATTAGCATCCTACATTGGTGTCTCATCACGATTTCCAGAGCTTTTGCCTGGGTCCCAATCTTCTGTTGTGATAGCGCAACCCTTAGGTGGGGCAGGAGTGAGGCCACAAAGAGGGAGAAAGAGGGAGGAGGAGTGGAAGGAAATGAATAGGTAGAAAAATATGGAGAGGTTAAGGGAGAGAGGGGGAGGAAGAGGAGGAGAGGAGCGGAGGGGGGAATAAAAATAGGAGTGGAAGATGGGAAGGGTGAGAATGAGGAGTGGAAGGAGAGGGAGAGATTTGGGGAAGAGAAAGGAAAACTCAAAACCCATATCTAAAACCTAAAACCCATTTGCAAAACTAGTTTCAAAAATCTAATTTCCATCTTCAAAACCCACATCACATTCTATTTGAAATATACAAATTTAAAAAATGACAAAAATATTACTTATGAATCCAAAAGATCTAGTGATGCCCTAGAAATCTTCCTTTCTTTCTTCTATTAATAGTCCCCACAAATCTCTTTAAGATACAAGAAGCTCTACCCCTCCATCATGTGAAAATGAAATAAAATGAAGCTACTGAGAATGAATCCATTTCTTGATCAGTTTGCAAATGCTTCTTTCATAGAACTCCTTATTGAAAACATGGTTAGTGAAATATTAAAGTATTCAAGTTAAGTAGAATAAAAGAAAAAGGTTTCATCAATTGTGATTATTATTTCTTTTTTCTTCTCAAGAAATAATAGATTAAAAATACCATAGGATAAAAGAAGGTGGAGTAAATTTTAAGGGAGTTTCCATCTCTAAGAGAGGACAAAGCAACTTATTATGTCTCTCAAAGGAAGTTTTAAGAGGATAAAACCAATCAACAAAGAATTCGAAGATTACAATACTAACATATTAAGTTAGCCGGGAAGTGGAAAAGTAGAGACATTGATGAATAAAAATATGTTCCATGTAGGCCTAAATCCTTAGGGAAATAAACGAATATGTGTTGAGGATATCTAGAGCGAGTAATTTCTTTCATGATAGAAAGTTTTGGCTTTCACACTAGTGGTGGACATTTCATATGATGTAAAATAAAGATTTGGATAATAATAAGAAGAAGCAAATGAAGACAAACAAATGGTAGTTTTCTTCTGGAAAGGTTTACACCTTACATTTGGTGTCTTCATGTGCATGATAATGTTTATGTGGTGCTCATTAGTGTTCACATGATTTACTTGTGATGGTTTATGTACTACTCATAGTTCATGTTTATCTTTAGATCTGCTATTTATATTGTGTTGTTGATGATATATTTATGATTCAATTAATTGTGTAAAAAAGGAAAAAATTGGTACAAGTTGAATCATAGTGCACAATATTGATTCACCCCCCTCTCAGTATTATCAAGCTTCCATAGAAAAATAGGAAGAGCAAGAGGACGGGGGAAGAAAAAGAAAAGGGTAAGAGAAAGAGGGAGGAGGAGTGGAAGGAAATGAATAGGTAGAAAAATATGGAGAGGTTAAGGGAGAGAGGGGGAGGAAGAGGAGGAGAGAAGCGGAGGGGGGAATAAAAATAGGAGTGGAAGATGGGAAGGGTGAGAATGAGGAGTGGAAGGAGAGGGAGAGATTTGGGGAAGAGAAAGGAAAACTCAAAACCCATATCTAAAACCTAAAACCCATTTGCAAAACTAGTTTCAAAAATCTAATTTCCATCTTCAAAACCCACATCACATTCTATTTGAAATATACAAATTTAAAAAATGACAAAAATCTTACTTATGAATCCAAAAGATCTAGTGATGCCCTAGAAATCTTCCTTTCTTTCTTCTATTAATAGTCCCCCCAAATCTCTTTAAGATACAAGAAGCTCTACCCCTCCATCATGTGAAAATGAAATAAAATGAAGCTACTGAGAATGAATCCATTTTTTGATCAGTTTGCAAATGCTTCCTTCATAGAACTCCTTATTGAAAACATGGTTAGTGAAATATTAAAGTATTCAAGTTAAGTAGAATAAAAGAAAAAGGTTTCATCAATTGTGATTATTATTTCTTTTTTCTTCTCAAGAAATAATAGATTAAAAATACCATAGGATAAAATAAGGTGGAGTAAATTTTAAGGGAGTTTCCATCTCTAAGAGAGGACAAAGCAACTTATTATGTCTCTCAAAGGAAGTTTTAAGAGGATAAAACCAATCAACAAAGAATTTGAAGATTACAATACTAACATATTAAGTTAGCTGGGAAGTGGAAAAGTAGAGACATTGATGAATAAAAATATGTTCCATGTAGGCCTAAATCCTTGGGGAAATAAACGAATATGTGTTGAGGATATCTAGAGCTCTTACCAATGCTACCAAAATCAAATAAGTTGTTAGGGAGGAAATATTTAACATGAATTTAGACTAGGTGGTTTGTGACAACACCAATTACTTAACAACAATATGAGTAGTAATTATTTTTTTCTTTAGTGATAAAACATAAGAAAAGATCACTAAATTCATCCGATAAGAAATTAAAATATTGCACTACTAATGGATTAAGTTGGGTAGGAAGTGGAAGAGTGGAGATACTAATGGTTCAAAATTGTGTTCTAGGAAAACCTGATTCATTGGGGAACTAGAATATTGTAATTTAAGGATATGTCAATCATATCAATTTCACCAAAATCAAATAAGTTAGGTAAGAATCCTTTAACATGAATCTATGCTAGGTGATATATCCTAATATTAGGCAATTAATGTTTTGAATGTGACATTCTTTACATTGTATATTTTTGATATGTTTTGTGGCTTTTTGGGTTTTTTTGCATTGTGATTTAATCCCACTTAAGGGATTAGAGTTTTAATGTAATTTAAAGTTAACATATTAGGTTTTCAGATTTTGCATAATACCTAAATGTTATGCGTAGTGAAATTAACACAATAAAGAAGATAAAGACATGACTCTAAGATTTGTTGATTTTCATAATTAAGGATTTCTAAAATAAAATTATATGTATGTTGTGTATATCATTAATATTTATTTTTATTTTCCTTACTTATAGTTATTTTATCTTTTATATTAATCTATTAACCAAAATTTTGGAAAAAGAGAATATATGTTTATCTAAATGCTATCATAATTTTTCCATTAGATTTTTACAAGATTATCAAAATTCAATTTAAAATTAAAAAAAAATTAATATAACAACTATTTTATAATCCATAATATTTTTTTAAAATATATTTAATAACAATAATATAACATTATTAAAATATTATACATAAAACTCGACTTCCATGCAACTCAGCGAGAGAGCCAAGACTAGTTCCAATTTTTAGCGCTACCTACAAATTCCAATTTCCAATTGTACCCTTATTAATATATGCCACGCCACTTCAGCTCAACATCCTTTGAAGAAAAAAACTATCTGATCTATGTATTATGAATGAAAACCAGTTACATGTAGTCTTTTACATATCCTTTTGTCGACATCCTTTTTTTTATAAACGAGATAAACTTTGCCTCTTTACATTAGCTTTGCATATTGTGATTCAGATTATGTGGCGCTCTGCAATCTTGTGTTCAACTAGATCCAGAGGTAAAGTCTTTCAAATATCAAAGGATGCCGATATCATCAGAACTGGAAGTCTTTTAGTGAACACCCAAATCAGAAAGGTTCAAGGACCACAACTTTTGCTCGACCTCTCTGATGGCATCCGGTCGTCTGACAAAATTCTGTGAGCCATGGATAATCAGCTAGATGAAAATTTCAATTACCTGAAATGCAATGCAGCAATTGGAATTTTCAGTACCAAGTTAGAGGCTTTGATTAAACCCTGGAGGGTGAGGGGAAGGTATTATATTTGGGCTCGTCATCCCCTGATGCGCTTATGCATAGGGCTTTATATGGAGTAAAGGCAATAACTATATTATTTTCTGGTTCCTTTGCATGGATTCTATTGATGTGCTCTTCTTTTTCTGAATCTGAATCTTCTCGCTAGTTAATAAATTCGACCCTAAACTTGTGCGTTCCGCCTGAGTTCTTGTGGTCCGTGTCTTTCCTGGACCTGCAAAAGAGGGTAATTTTTCAACAAGTGCAAAGCAATAATCGTGGGTTGGATAATCGATGGATTGGAAAGCTTACAGGCAGTAGCTGCGGACCTGAGGTCACTCATCCAGACAATGCCATTACTTTCTGAGAATGGAAATAGTGAGGAGGAGAAGTTAAAGATGAGAATGGCTATCCATGTGGATGAATTCAAACATAAACATTGAAAGGGTTGACGAAGATTTAAGAACTTTTGAGAAACCAGGTGGATGGCTTCTTCAAGAATTTGGTGATTGTGAACAATGCTTTCATTCAGACCACCTCATTCTCATAACCATCACAAATTCTGTGTGCTTGTATTTACAATGTACACTGCATTGCCATGCCAGCCATCCGAGGCCCCATTACCATGGCCACAGCAAGAGCTCGTCGATCTCGTGATCTCGTCTCCACAGGGTCTGCCAAAGAGCATGCCGCAAGTGTATGAAAGAGAGCATGCCCTGCGATAACAAGGCGGAACAACAAATTTCAAAACAAAGCGGGAAAACAAATTTCAAATTCAAATGGCCTCTGGAAGTGGGAAATATAAATGGGAATCTGCTGATAATAAATGAGAAGTACTGGAAATCACGTTGGCCGGAAACGCAAAGGTGGCCGCCGGAGTTACAATCCATGGAGATGGATGCGCCCCATGACCCGCTCGACATACATAGATGGGCCAGCCTCCATAGGGGCATTTAATACCCAATGTATGGCTGGTTAGCTCTTGCCCGGTCTAGGCATTGATCTCGATATTTGTTCACCATGCATATGCCATCGTCCCCAGATTTCGAGACTATCGCTCTTGCAATCCTCATTTGAACTCTAAACGTGACTCTTCCCCTCCTTCGGACATTTCACCTCGGCACCTTTCATCAGGTAATTTTTAGACTTTCCCTCACAGGAAACATGGCGGAAAAGCTACACAACCTTTGAAGGTGAACGACGCTCCGAGGAATTTGAACATGCGGCCCAAGACTTATTGGGATAACTTAGAACGTTTAAAGATGGACGCTCTTCTCGACAAGTGGTAATTCCCGCACCTTTCAGGTGAGCAAATCAAACAGTGGATAACGAATATCTGGGTGGCCTCACATCAGTTTGGTAGGGTACGCTATCATTTTCTCAGTCTGGTGGATGAAGTAACCATTCTCCATCCCCTCTTGGTCAAATGTAGAGGTTTTCTGCTGCTCCAAGCTTGGTAGGCTGGTTTTGATCCTATCTTGATCCTATCTTGGTAGGCTGGTCATGGGACGTTTGTGCGCTTCCTGGGACATTTCAACACGGTTCGACATCCTCACTAGAGGCGTTCTGGCACAATGGCACAATTTCATCGGGGTTGCCAAATCATAAGATCTCACATGATCCATTGACGGTTTCTACAGGTGATCCTAATCCCCCCCTGGTTTTTTCTACCTCCTGCACAGTATTTCTCCCAGTTTTTTTCTCCTACTAATCAATTGATAGGGTCTCGTATCACCGAGCCGATAGCTTCTGATATTTCACTATCTCTTGAAGTTCTTCTTCAACAGACAGGACCCATCCCGCCACCTGTTAATTCCTCTCCCGACCCCTTTTCTGCCCTTCTTGACTCTGCACTTTATCCCGGTTTCTCTGGCCTCTCGCTCCTCCCCCCTCCCCGGACAGAGAACTGGAGGCATTTTCATTTACAAACTCATTCACGATGCAACCCTCTCAATTCAAAAATCCTTTTTCCATCTTCAGGCGGGGTTCTAGGGGCTAATGTTCCCGGAGTGAGCTAATTTTCGATGTTTTTTCCGAAAAAAATTGTTAATTTCCAATCTTTATAAAAGACGATTTGTCAAATTTTAGAATATAAAATTATTTTACCTTAAAATGGCCAATAAAGACTATATATAAAATCATTATAAATTTAAACTTTTTACAAATATATCAATAAACATTTTATAGTTTGCATATTAAGATTAGTGAAATTCACCAATATTTTTATACTTAAGAAATTTTCTGTCCTTCAAATTTTCCTTGATCCCCTCTCCCATACTCCTAGACCATACCCTCTAAAATTTTCCTTAATCCCCTCTCCCATCCTCCTAGACCATACCCTCTCCTAGACCATCCCCTCTAACCATTGAAAGAATAAGCCTCTAAAATTCAAAAAATTATCTTCTGTTCACTTCAAGGCCTCTCCTCTCCGAGACCTTGCCTCTCCCATTGCTGATCTCTCTGCTTCTGTCTCTTTTGTTCATTGGGTCCTTAGAGCAGACATGCCCGACCCTCTAGTTTCCCTATGATTATCTTTTCCTATAATATTAGAGGACTGAGGGCCTCTCATAAATACCTCTACATTAAAAGCTTTATGCTCAGATACCACCCAGATTTGCTTCTACTTCAGGGAACCATGATTTCCAAGGAGAGATCATGGGAAATTTTGCTCAAGACATGCCCTGGCTGGTACTTCTGCGCTTACAGCGCATGTGGACTATCAGGGGGATTGGCGGTGGCCTGGAAACCATCCTGTCTCAAATTATCAGCTTTCTTGACTCTGCATGTATTTTACTCTCAAGACACTCTTAGGCTCGACCACTCGACTTCACATTATCAACATGTACGCTCCCTATTCTGGTAGGCGATCATTTTGGGAACAGGTCTCAAATTCTAGCATTATTGATCTTTCTTCTCTTATCGTGGCCGATGACCTTAACTTGACAGTAGAGGTTATGGAGAATTGGGCACACATTCCCTGTCGGCGCCTCTTCTCCAACATCTACATGACAAAGGTATGTTTTCATTATCTGATATTGTTTCTAACAGGATTGTTTCTCCACACATTCAATCCTGGTTTCGGGCTGTAGACTTGGATCTAACAGGTTCATTGGCAACAAAATGGGATAATTATATCAGACAAGTTGAGGCTGCGGGATACACCTTACGGAAGAAGAGGATCGACTGACATGGATTGGGAAAATCAAACAAAATAATATTTCGGTTAGCGAAATATACAAGCACATCTCCCACTGAAACTAATTTGTTTTGGTTGGATGGCTCTCCACGATAAAATTATTACATGGGGGAATCTCTCTTGCAGAGGCTACCACGACCCTGGAATATGTTCTCTTTGTATGCAGAGCTCGGAGGAGGTGTCACATCTACTTATCAACTGTCCTTTTGCCACAAAAATTTGGAAATCTGTTCTACATTATTTTTAGATTGAAGGGAACTGGACACACTTTTCCCTGGAGGAATGTTTCAAATTATGGTTCACTACTCAGCAGGAGTATTATTCCTTACCCTTCTACATCATATGGGTATCTGGAAATGCAGAAATAGAAATATTTTTTAGCATAAAAAGGTGAATGTCAGATACATTGTAACGGGGATTGTTGCATATTTTACTGAGATCGGACCCAAGAAACATCAGATCAAACATAGACAGTCTATCAAAAAGGACTTATGGAATAAGTTTCCGATCGGGTTTTTCGATGGCGCATGTAACAACAGTCTTTGTGGATGCGGAGTCCTCATAGTCAGAGAACCGGGACAATATCTACATTTTTGGTGGGAGGGAGGTAAAGGCACGAACAACCAGTCTGAAATTATTGCACTTTGGGGTCTCCTTTTCTTGGCACACTGGCTCGACATCAAGGATATATAGGTATTTGGGGACTCTAAAGTGTGCATCGATTGGATCAAAGGTCACTCCTACTTACAACCACCAATGATGTCCCACTGGATGAAGCTTATAAAATCTATAAAACTTACCTTTCAAAAAATCACATATGATCATATATATTGAGAACAAAACACCATTGCAGATATGCTCTCCAAAAGAGGTGTTTTTTTATACCTATTATCATATATATCGAGAACAAAACAACATTGCAGATATGCTCTCCACCATTGCAGATATGCTCTCCAAAAGAGGTGTTTTTTTGTATACCTATGGTCATCCACTATGCTATGGTCATCCACTATGCTTCTTACAATTAGGATGCCATAATTGATTATGGCAGCATTCCCATCTCTTAAATGCCACATCTTATTATTTGATCCATGGAGAAATCGTGTTTTTTGAAGAACTGTTTATTGAAAGCATATTGAAAGCATATTTTTTTGATAACATGTTTTTTTAAGAATTGTTTATGTAAATCTTCTAAAACAGATCCACTATTCCTCGTGTTGGTTTTTTAAACAAGTTCCTGTTTTGTTTTTGTAATACGTTTTGGATGAACAACAACCAAGCATACTTACTCTCTTTTATTTTACTCTCTTTTATTATATAATAGAAAGTATATTTTTCATCTGAAAAAATAAACAAATTTAAATTTACTTGCTAATGCTTGCTAAGCTCCATCCGTTGTTGAGCACATCTAGCCATGTCAAATTTAATTGATCCCTAAGACCTTTGTACATTTTCTTTAAATTCTTAAACTGATAAATGGCATCCTGCTTTGCATTTCTTTCACACTAAATCTCTGAAGCTTGAGGACATCGTTTCATGCTTTTGAGTTTGAGCTCCTTCTCCATCCTCCTCACTTATTGGAGCAACTTTTCTCATGAGCCTTTGCATTCGTTAATTTCTTGAAGCCTTTGCTACAACTCCCACAACTTGAAGGGTTTCATTCTCAATTTGGAGATGAGTTCTTCCTTTTCCAAGTTATAGCTTCTATAGAGCTCAAAGGTGGAGAGTGTTCTTTTTTCTATTCGAAGGAGATTTTCCTATATTCAAGATGCTCTTGAAGCTACCTCTTCTCCATTTGAAGTTCATCTAATTCAATTAACATAGATTTTCTCTCTTGCTTCCATTATTTTGTAGCATCCTTGTTAAGTTCTTCGAGCCTCTCGTTATATTGTTGGACTTTGTTAGCTCAGATTGAAAAGTTCGAAATAACTTATTAGAGAAGATGAAATCTAATTATGAGATCCAATTATTGGTTATTGGATTGTTGAGACAAAGACCATGCAGACTCGTAAAATAATTTTTGTTCACATCTTCCAAGGAAGAATCAGGACCCTTATAATCTCAGCACATAATTAGTGGTCATTTGGACAATCTAATATGACATTTGAACAAGTTTTTATTTGATTAATGATATAGTTTCCAAAATCACAAGTCATTGACAAGAAAAATAATAGCTTTATATTACTTCTAGTTACTAATAGAAAAGATCATTTATAAAATAAAATAGGAACAAAGGAAGAAATATTTCAAAGCCGATGCAAAGTAAAAATAAAAAAGAGACCAGAGGAATTTGATTCATTGAGGAATATGTGGAAAAACAAGAGACCTTTGTGTCGAATATGATTCTCTTGCATTGCGCTTTCAACACAGCGCCATCTCGAACCATACAATCATTATTTGTCAAATCCCATATTAGATATAGTGTTACTATGCTCAGACTTGAATTAAATAGCTTAAATAAATGGAAGCAACGCCAAATGGATTCATTTACCTTCATTAATTATATTTCATAGAATATTGTTTAATATATTCTATATCATCGTTGAACACATAGTCGACCAATAGACATAAACATTAATTTGAATATAACAAATAAACGTTTTATTCATTTAGAACAAGTCATTTTTCTTAAAAGCATGGCTTTGCTGAGATAGCCCCAAGTTTCATCATTATCTTTCACCTAAAGCTTAATAATAAATAGTTATTAGACCTAAGAAAAAGAAGAATGATGATAAAATTGGACTTGTCCAAGGCTCGAGTGCAGGAAGTCTCTTAAGGAGCTTGTTAAGCAGATCAACCTTTTATTTTTCCCTTTCTAACGACGACCAAGTGTTGTCAACGATAGGTATTAAATGATTCACATTGAGTGCTACCCTTATTGTGCACTTTGAATCCTTCATACATTAGTTAACAAACAACACAACATATGAATATGCTAAAGACAAGTTTTCTAACAATGGTTATCTATGTCTCTAAGGGCATAACCTTAGTTCACTCTAGTTTAGCAGAATACATGTATTTACACTACGACAAATGTGATAGTAACAGTTAATTTTTTTTCCTTAACAGTAACTTATAGTTCAATGACTGCTAACTTCCTTCTTGCTCATGTGTAACTCTTGGTATGAGTTACAGAGCATCATTAAAAATATTTAAGAAATATATCTTCTAAAACATTTAACTTCTTTTGAAGCATGGGTCGTGGAGTATGGGTAGTGCAGGGCCAAATGTGTGGGGCTCGAATGAGGCCCAATCCTGAGCAAAATATGTGCATGGCTCGAATGGGGATCAAGCTGAATAGTGTTGGTGTGGGCCCAAATGAGGCCAGACCTACACAAGGAGGAATTCGTGCAAAGGTCCAAAAATGGATGGGCCCAAACAAGGGTGGTTCATGGGCCCGAAGGTGGGCCAATTTTTATAGGTGGCTAGGTCATGTAGGAAGCACATGTGTCACTCATGTGGCAGTTGATTGCTGATTGTAGATTGCACTGACTTGGAAATCTACTGTACATGTGAAAGGTGCAGAAGTGTGCATGTCTCTTCTGCGTTCTTCCTCCTTCCACAAATGCCCCCACTTCCACACCTCCACACATATTCCCCACTCCACACCCTTCTTCTGCACACCTCAAACCCGCACAACACTTCTCCCGCATGAAAAGTTTGGTTTACATGTATAGTAAATGAACTAGGTCATATGGTAATCCTGGATTGACATGAACATTTGATCTGATAAATGCCAAGAATTTTTTGTACTGACAATAAATGGCAGAGAAATAGTTTATAGAATTGAGTAAGAAAGTGTGCAAGAAAATGCTGAAAAAAATTGTTTAGAGTAGTGTCTATGCTAAAGAAGTCATATATAGGGCAGAGATGTAGGAAAGAAGTGTGCATAGGAACGAATAACAAAAGATTGTATAAACAACTATAGAAACAAATTGTTCTCGAATAATGGCAAAATGCGGGCCCCACACCAATTTAACCATGTCAGCATATCGATAGCTATCAAAAGGGGTAAGGACTGTGTTTTTATGAAGCTATCACTCTTTTTTTAACGTTATCATCTTAGTTGTATTCTTTTCACAACCTCAATTTCAAAAGATAAATAATTTACTATCTCCTTATTAACTTTGATTTTGTTTAGTATTATTTTTCAATTTGAAAAATTACTTCTTTAATGGAAAGATTATGATTGTAGTTTGACAATAAATTTAATATTATAGTTTACTATTTTTAGAACCTAAATTAACATCTTATACTATTTATCTCAATCAACTTAATATGAAATGGTAATTTATCATTATTATTATTAACATTATTATTAGTGGAACCTATATATCAACTTCAACCAATGATCTCAACCAACTACTGTGAAACAATACTTTTCTATTTATTAAAACTATTTTTGTTATATGATCTCAAATTATTTATTAAGTTTAATTGATTCTCACCTTCAATTAAATATTGAAACTTGATAATATTGCATTTGATTGTGGGCCTTTGTTAATCTAAATTTTTTCCATTGATGATTCATGAGAACACATATCTAGAGAGTCATTGCAAGCCTTGGTTTGCAACTAAGGAAAATAAACTAGTGGAAATGCACAAAATTCTTTGCTAATAGAGGTTTATAATCAAAATTTAAACAAGACATTACATATTATTTTTAATTAAAATTGAAATAGTCTACCAAGATAGCGTGGCCAGGATGACAAACTGTAGATGAGATAAAAAAAATAGTAAACCAGGAGGTTGACATAAAATATATGAGGGTTCATAGCGATCTACCTCAATCAAGTCTTCAACCTATTTGTTGGAGTTTCCTAGACTAAATGGAAAATAAGTTGAGATTCAACATTCTCCATCTTTTGAGCCAAGTCCTTCATTTGTAGATATAACTCATCTAACATGAGCAAGCTTTCATCTTTGGTAGCATTGTGATCCAGAAACACTTTTCCAAGAAGTGTTTTCATCTGCCAATATAGATATAAAGTGTGTAGGTATTGGTTCTTCCTTCCTTTATTGTGACTTGTATCTGGGATCCAAGTTGCCACCTCTACTACATTGTGAGAATCTGAAGGAACCCTCTCTCTTCCATCACATCTTATTCATTTGCTTAGAGCTCCTATTGGATTTCCTTAGGAATTTTCTCATAGAGCTAACCAATTGAGGATTATGCTATGATTTGAGAATGCACTCTTCAAAATAGGATTCGTCATGCCTAAAATGATCCATTTTCCTTGTCATGATGAATGCGAGCATCAACTACTATAACTAAGATACGATTACTCTATAGGAATATAGGTAGGAAACACTACAAGGATAAAGGAAAGACAAGTAAAGAGAATGCCAACACTAAAACCAATCCAATTATAGTCAACATGTTGTGTGATAGATGAGAGGAGGGAATTTGGATAGGATTTGGGAATGAACCAATTACACATATCTTGAAATCTAAGAGTGGGGGAAATAGAAAAAAAGGCATGCAATAGAGCTAGAGCATGGCGATTTGTCTTCCAGGAAATCCTTCCATATTGATATCAACAAATGCAGATAGAAGTTCACCATGAATACTACAAGAATTAATAAATGGTCCTTAATCATGAAACTGAGTGAGACATAAGATTCTTGTTCCTCATTCACTTGAAGGTAATTGAAATGTTTATGATATTGCATGCTTGAATTCTTCTTGGATATCAAATGTGTCTTGTTTAGGGGAGGGGAATCACAACACATCCCTCATATTCATTGCTTAGTGGGATGCATGTTGTGCCTCCTATTGAAAAGTGTACCTAGGTTCGATCTTCATAATGACGTGTAATTGTGATCTTATGTATTTAATGTAAAGAAGAAAAATAAAATTATTATTGCAAAGCTTGTCTCATGGGAAAGGAATTTTATTTTTAGTTATGGCTCCCATTGTGAGCCCTTAGGATTGCTCATAAAGTGAAATTGAGTCAATGCCATGTATGAAGAACCCTTCTTGGGCATGTTACATATTTGTATGAGTTATTAAAAGAGTGAAAAGGGCCTCCAAGACCAAGCTAAAGCACCTCAAACAAGTTGGATTCAAAACAGATTAATGGAACCTCACCAAAGGACATGTTGGCCTAAATCTCTGTCAAGTCAGCGTATATACATGGGCAAACCACTATAAATAGGCATCTCGGCTCTCGTTTAAACAAAAGAAATTCGGTCAACATTTGAAGTAAGAGGGACTGTGAAATACAATCAAGAAGTACCTCCATCCAAGCGAAGAAGAAGGGATTAGAAGCCGAGTTCATTTTGGATATATTTAGGGCTACTTTGATGTCACACATGCGAAGAAAAGAGGCATCATTTGCTGCAGGAGAAGCCAAGAAAAAATAGAGTCATCTTGGGTAACCGAATTTGGAGAAGGAAAAGTCAAAAGGGAAGCTGAGTTAAGCAAGAAGGAGTCTTTATCCTAAGTGAAGGAGTCAAGGGAACTATCTAGAAGGTGACACTTTCCAAGTGTTGCAACTAGGGTTTCTAAATTAGGCACGAAAGTTGCAGATCTGTCCTAGGAATCGAAACACTGCAAGGCAACCAAGAAGGAGGAAGAAACAAGGAGTTTGACTACCATTAACTAAAGGAAGGAGAGGAAGCTTTGTGTCTTGGTCTTGGAGTGGAAATTAGGTCAAGGGTCTAGGTCTTGGTATTCTTTAATTGAAGTCTCGATAAGAAGAACAATTCATTTGGGTTTTCCTTTCAAGTGGGAGAGGTTTTGGCCTTGGCTGATAGCCTACATTCTGTGTCTCTTGTCTCTTTATTGTTTATGCATTGGTAGCTATTTGATGCAGAACAACATTATAATAATATAAGTAAAGAGAAGACCATGAACTAAATAATGAAAAATCATTCACAAGCAGTTATCATAAGAGGAGAAATCACCTAATTTCTATGCCCTAGATTCCTCAACATGGTTTTAGAGCTAAGGTGACAAAGTCAAGGAAGCACATCTGGGACACTCAAGAATCAAATCTCAAGGAAGGCATGAAAGCAAATATAAAATATCATCTTGAAGTCAAGATATACAAAAGAAGTATCAAAACCCTAGATCAAAGAATAATTTTACACTAGCAAGAAGTATTGGAATCCTCAAGTCATCTCAAAAGGCCTCAAAGACCCTACTCAAGTTGAAGGACTTATACATCAAGTTTCTTACTAGAGAAGCAAGATCAAGGACGTTGTCACCATCTTCAGAAATTCTAAGGAAATTTCCTCTCATTGAAGCAAGGACCTTACCATTATAGAAGATCATCCAAGCAACATCAAGAAGTCATCTTTATCAACAAGGACATCACTATCAAAGGATCTAAAGTGATCTCCTTCTTTGTGAAGTCAAGGATCACTCTTGAAGAGATCTATCTTCATCAAGGATAAGTTCTCTATCATCTATATTTTATCATCAAATTCAAGGAGGAATCAAGTCGAAGAAGCATCTTCTCAAATAAGTATATTTATGTCCAAACCTGTCAAAATGTCTTTTTGCAAGGAAAGCAACAAATTGGTTGGGGCTTCAAACTATCTTGCGTAGAAGAATGGGAAAAATCTGAATCTCATTGAAAATGAGGTTTTGGATCATGTCAAAAGATCTATCATCAAATCAATGAAAGAAGATACTCAAGCACTTGAAAAGTTTAATGAAAGGGGAAGTGAGGTCTCAAATGATTCTCATAGAATCCATCAAGGATCCCCTCATTCCATATGTATCTAAACTCGACACCTCAAAATAAATATATGACAAATTAGTAGAGTTGTTTTATGTAAGCACTGCAGGAGAAGTTATCTCTCTAAGGCAATAACTCTATAAACTAAGGATATCAAGTTAAAAAGGGATAGCCTCATACTTTATGAGGATATCCAAAATAAGGGATCAACTTCAAGATCTGGGAGAAATAATCTCTGACAAGGAGATGACCACCGTAGTACTAAATGCACTACCAAAGGAGTGGGGTAACTTTACTTCAAGCATTTATGGGAAGAAATAATCTACTCCATTCCAGGATTTATGGTCATTGTGCAAGATTGAAGAAACTAAGATGAAGGCTAAAACTGATGTGGGATCAAGTGATCAAAATCAAGCATATGCTGCTATGACAAGGAGAAGAGGAAAATATGGGAAATTTGGTTCTCAGAAAAAGAAAAGGAACGTGGCTAAGATTCAATTCTATGGATGTCAATAAAATGGGCATTATAAAAGATATTTGCCCAAACTCAAGAAGGATGATAAAAAAAGAGGTAGATAAGAAGTCCATATCATCGAAGAAGTGGAGGAAGATGAAAAGAAGAAGTCTAAGAAAGAGGAAGTAAGATATCTCTACTATGATTGAGATAATCTTTCTCAACTAGTTCTTTTCAGGTTCCTATTTTCAAGATTTTATGTTGTAATATATGGCTATCATGATTCACTAAGGATTATAATAGGATGCATCATGGCATCATAGAAGCATTAGAAGCAAGAGCTTGTGGCATCATCATATAGACGCATGAAAGATAGATGAAGTCTGTGGCAGCCACCCATGGAAAGATATAGCTCTTGGAAACCTCATTTGTAACATAATTGGTATTTATGGGAAAAGAAAGAAAAAATCATCGAGTACAAATATCATCATACATCATTCAAAAGGAAAAATTTCCCGGATGAGGATACTCAAGATCCTCTATTGGAATATTCGTTTTAAGATTCACCAATAAAAAAGGGAGCAAGTGTTTCATCAAATAATTCCAACTTGTGGAATTCATGGGATGATGGTATAATGACAAAAGAAATAAATCATATCAAAGGATTTAAGCTCTTTCAATCAAGGAAGTTGTTTAAGGAAGTCTAGATGACCTAAAGGAAAATGAAGTATGTATTCTTGTATTCGATATTATAGATTCATGTAACATGGTTGTAGGTAACATGGATAAATTCTCTATCTTGAGAGCATGATGAAAAGAAAGGATCTCATCGCTTGAAAGGATGAAGGAAGGCATGGGTCACAAATTTTCTAGATGAAATCAACATAATATGTCCTCATATGAAATATGAGGTGGTTGACAAAATTGGAGGAACTATGACTAGAAGTTCCTAGAAGGAATTGTGTGAATAAAGAAAGGAAGAGATCATGAAATATGAAACTATGGAAAAGGCATTGAACATATGAGGATTGAGAGATTTGACTAGGATATTTCCATGAAAGATATGAAGAATTTGATGAAGTCTGAAAAAGAAAGAGACCCTTGACAGTACATATCTTTTGGAGATTTGTCAATATGAATACAAGACGCTGATGCGAACTAGAAGATGTCATGTTGAAAGACTATCACAAAGTTAATTTTGATATAATGTTCATTCTTTATTTTTGAATAATATTTAGATGGGCTTATTGTTGGGCGTGGAATTCCCCCCAAGGCATGTTTTGGGGCTTAAAGACCAAGTTATGACTATGTCCATTGTAAAGACTATGCGAATTGTGGGCTTGGAGCGCGAAGTTGTAATAGAGTCATAGGGTTGTCCGCCCTTGTTTTGGTAATGTAATTTCGGTTTGAAAGATCTACCCATGGTCCGCGGACCATGGGATTGTATAAATAGAGCGAGGCTCTAAGTGTAGAAGAAATCTAATCTAATGAAGCATGGATGGATCTAAGGAATTGATGAAGCATTGAGTCGAAGTGTAAGTCGTGTCTTTGGGTTGTAGAGTAGGAGAAGGCTCTGCAGCTGAGTGCACAGAGGCCTAGTAGTCCATCGCTGAGTGCGCGGACCCCTGCATTTGAGCGCACAGAGGCCTAGTAATCCACAGCTGAGTGAGCGGACCCCTGCAGCTGAGTGTGCAAGGCAGGTCGAGTCTGTAACCATGGGAAGAATTAATAAAAGAGAAGTTTTACCATATTTTTGTGTATCTTTTCCTGGTTTATGTATTATTGGGTAAGAATTGCAAGTTTACTGTTTATTTACTGCGTGAACTCATATAAATGCACTGAATAAGTAAATATAATATAAGGCATCTGGTTACGCGAAGATAACTAACTGTTATAAGAAGATAAGTAAGATCTCGGGTGTGACTTGGGGAAATAGTGTAGATCGCCGCTCCAGCAGCCCGAAATCCCACAACCACTAGTTAGGGTTGCGCGAAGGCGGTTATATCAGGGTGCGAAGGCCTTGCAGGTCAGAGAAGTGTGTGAAGTAACCTGTTCAAGGGGATTCACAGTTGGACCAAATCAACCCGTCAGACATCTCAAGGGTGCGGAAACCTAGTTCCAGCACCCCCCATACTACTTTGGGTGAGACCTTAGTTCGCGCTCCGCACACTGTTTCTGAAAGGGCCAGTAGTACATGGATTTGTTTGGCTAATTAACTCCGAACCTGGGTCAGGCCCCAACAAGACAACAAATGGTTTCGTTATTGGGACATGGATCTGCATAGAGATGTCTGATGTTGTATCACTGAAATCCAACTAAGAAAGAAATTGAAGATTGGTTGGATAGGAAGATTCACGAGTTTGCGGGGCAGGAGAATAGGAATCCGCGGCTATCAAAAGAAGAGTGGTTAGACTGTTACCAGTACACAGAGATCCACGAAATTTTCTTCGTATCTTTCCCTACTGAGTTGTACGAGTGGATCATGAAGCTAGAAAATAGCCAAGGAAGTTGCAAGCTCGACAGTCCTATTGTGTGGACCCCAGAGTTGGTGCACAGATTGGAAGCATCGGAGGATAAGATCACATGCACTGTTGATCACTGGCTCGATCGAATTATAGGAGGATTCATCATTGAGTTCGCAGTAGATACTTCAGTCAGCTATAGTGAGGCAGAGCAATGCTTTCTCAAAGGACCACGAGGTAAGTACGTTAAGTCTATGAACACTTGGATTAAAATGCTATCATGTGAAAAATGAATTATGTGAATACATTAATGTTCGGGGCTATGCGAAGTGAGAGAATTTACAGAAACGAAGGTAGTGCAGAACTAGAAACTAGCCCCTTGATTTCACTTCTGCGAGGGGACAAAGAAGAACTCACGAAGGTCTCACCAAGAAGTGCGATCAATTTGATAAGGCAAAGGATTCCGCGCATACCACCCACAACCACACCACCGCCAATTTCACCGTCTTCACCCCCATCTTTGCCCATACCACCTCCGCCACCACTGCGAGTCAATATGGCAAGCGTGATAAAGTTGTCAGTGTAACTTCTGTAGATCAGTGGAACATGATGAGCACACCTGTAGAAGCTATGAACTGATGATGGATAGGACTCCCACCTACAGAGTTCAGGTTCAAAACGCGGCCCCTTGACCAGAACGCAAGGATGGCGCGAACTAGATTTCAGGGGCGCAGATGAGGTCGAGGTGGAGGAGGACTTGGAAGAGGTCGTGGACCGCTGATATGTTACAATTACAGAGGGCCAGGACATTATGCCCGTGATTGTACGAATCTGATGCGTCCATCATGCTTGTATTGTACATTGTTTGATCATGAGATGGAGGATTGTCCCACACTGATAGCAAGGCTACACGACAAGGGAGCGCTCCATCCTTCCCCGACTCAGAACCTGCAAATGATGAGGTCTGAGTCGTGTAAGGAAGACCCTAACATAAATATTGTGCTCTGAAGTGGGATGATGACGGGGTATGATAAAGGTAAGCAGCCTGAAGATAGTACTTTGGTTCGCAAGGCTCCGACGAAAGAACCAGAGTTTGATTTGGAGCACGCTAAAGAAATCTTCATGGAAGGTAGGAAGAGATTTGCTGATGCCTCCACTTCAGGAAGCAAAGACAAGCCCGATCTGGAAATGGACCCATCAATGCTCATAACATTCCTAGAATGCATGAAGATACTGTGTGACAACAAGGATGGAAAGGGACTTCAGGAACTCATAAATAGATGCGTTGGGACCGCACCAAGAGAACCGTGTGTAGTCCGGAAGATTGGAAAGCATGGGATGAGGACGGGAAGGGAAATGAGATTGACCGCATAGATTGGAGAATACGAGATGGACAAAGTGATTCTGGATTTAAGATCGAACACGAAAGTTCTGCTGAAGCAGACATGGGAGCGCATGGGAAGGCCTATGTTGCAATGGTCTCCTATCCAACTGTGGATGGTGAAACAACAAAAGATCCTACCTATGGAAAGATTGCAGGGGATCACCATGGATATTGAAGGAGCAAGCGCGCTGATAGATTTTGAAGTGATAGAGATTGTTGATGACAACAATCCCTACTTTGTGCTCTTAGGAATAGATTGGTCCACTGACATGAACGGGGTGATAAATCTGAAGAAGTGCAAGATGATTTTTGAAAAAGGTCTCTACGTGTAGTCGTACCTTTAGACCCTGTAGAAGGATCACGCTACACGGAGCTATTGCGTGACTATGAAAGCGACGATGGCTTAGATTGCATCTACAAGATAACCATGTGAGAGCAAGACTAGGTAAATCCCAACGCAGATGTTCAAATCTTATGGGAGCACGAAAGCTCCTGTACATCGGATTTTGATGAAGAGATAGAGGAATGACAGAACTGGTTACATGAGGTAACCACGCTAAATTGCAACATGATGACAAGATTGCTGCGCTACGTATCAACGGAAGTAAGGGACCTACCTACCTATGATGGGTTAAGTGAGGTAGATTCTTTCTTGAACAAATTTGAAAGGGAGGTGCCCAAACAACAACATTTTGAGGCTTTGAAACGAGTACTGGGCGCTACGCCTGCAAGGTGGTGGGGTGTGCACCAGGGAAGTTTGAGGACTGGCGTGAATTCATGAGAATGATGCGCATGCGGTTTGGGAAGCATAAGATGTGATTAACAGACAATATTGCTGGACGGAATGATCCGTGTGAACATCTGTCCAGATGTATACATGCATATGCTAAACAACCTGTGCGGATGCACATGGACTTCGCGTTCGGGAACACGGTCAATAAGCAGGTGTTGGCGGGGAATTTGTGTGAATGGTCCCTCTAGTTGGGACGATGAAGTGTGGAAGGAACGAGTGTGCAGAAGGTTGCCCACACAGAAGCCTTTAACAAAGTATGCGAAACACTGAACAAGGTATATAATGCATAGCGAAGTGATTGGGACCTCCGTGTACTAGTAGTTCTATGGGCGTATAGGACAACGTACAAGAAACAGATGAGGCAAGCGCCTCCAAGGCTGAAGTATGGAGCAAACACTGTAGTCCCAATAGAGTATAAAATGCCTAGCTTGTGCATAGTAGTGTCGGTAGGTATGATGGCTCGCGGAGCCTCGGAAGAAGGGATCACACAGCTAAATGAAGCAGAACGCTTGGGACCTGAGGAAGAAATCTGACTGGGTTATCTTAGGCTCCAAGAACTTATGAAAAAGGGGTGTGATTAAGGGAGAAAAGGGCTCTGGTGGAAAAGGAAGTCAAGAAACTTCAGGAAGAAATAACAAAGGATTTCTCGATAAGAAAATCAGGATGATAAGATAGGGTGCGCACGATTACGTTGACAAATTTGGGGACTACTGCCAAGAGTTGATCAACCTGATGACTTGGATTGGACTGCATATTACTAAAGGGATCACCTATGGTGGCGTGCTGCAGATGATAAAGTGCGCGGCGCAGCGAGTGACAATCGAAGGTGGATGTTTTCAAGGAAAAGTGATGGATGACTGGTTGAAACCCTATACAGGTGGCGCGACCACTTGACTAGCCGTGGGAAGTACAGTCTTAGCGCTCCACGTAGTTGAAGGGAGGCGCGGGACTATAAACTACTCTGCCCAGGCGTTGTGCAATGTCGAGGCTACGTGTAGGAGCAAAGTGTCACAAGGTCCACGACCGCGCAAGGGGGGCTATGCTGCTGCGGGGGTTGGCTGGAAAGTGACCGTTGTAGTCACTATTCATGATGTGATGCTTGACTTGGACCAAATGAAGGGGGCGACGGGCATTTAAGACACACTTTATGGGCAAGATTTGGGAAATCTTCCACCGAGGGAACATTAATGGACCAGATTTGGGGGGAATGGTCGAAGTCAAATTCAAAAGGTGCTATAAATTACAAAGAGCTACCCAGCAAACAACACTCAGTCATTTGCGAATTGCGTTGTCATATGCCCTGCGTAGTTTAAACCGAGACCTGATTTCCCTGTGCAGAGTGTTTGATTGAGCCCCTGATTGAGCGATTGAGAGATTTTTGGACGAGCAAGATGGTAGCGTCTTAGGAAGCTAGGGAAATTGCAGAGATGACCGCCAAAGAGGCCGCGCGGGCTCCGACCATAGAAGATGCCCCTAAAGGCGTCGGGATTGTTTTGGAAATCCCTAAATCACCGTGCATGTCAAGACCGAAGAAAGACAAACAACTAATGATTCCGGTGTGCGTGTCCCCTCAAAACCCGCTGCGCACCAGATTAACGATGGAGGAAACGAGGAAAGCAATTAACCTGGAAATCGACGAGGAAGAAGACCTGGAGGACCTCATAATTGAAGAAGACGAGGACAAGGGCATGGAGGAAGAAACCGAGCCTACGCACCCTCCAACAAAGCTGCCCATGTATATCCCCCTACAGAAGGAGAAGGCAAAAGTGCCCAAGGACCTCGACGAGAGCAAGATCTCTCTCCAGACTCTGCTCCTCCTGGATGAAATCATCTTTGAGGGCACGCACCTGGGACGGGTGACGAACTTGAAGTTTGAAGATTGGGATCTCGCTGACCACGAGAAATTCCCTCACCTAGAGATCGCGTAGCTCATGAAGCCCAAGCAGAACACTGCGGTGGGGGTTATAGAATTGGAGCCGCGAAAGTGGTTACGTGGAGTTGAAAAGGCAGGGTTATTAAACCTGCCCTGGGTGTCGCATTACCACCGCGCCTTAGTGACGGTCTTCGTCATCAGGCAACTCCTCTGCCTAGTGCATGGTGGGTGTTTGTGGCTGAAGGAGCCTATCCCCATCACGGACCACCTAATCCATTGCATTACCCGGCTCCCGTGTAAAGGAGAGGACCCCGCAGACATCTCAGACAGCAAGAGAAGCGATTTGGCCATCGCGGAGGCCATGAAGAATAAATACAAGTTGGAAGAGAAGAAGAGGGGCTATGCGATCTCCAGTGTCAACAACATAGCACTCAGGGTGGCGACTCAGATATTGGCGGGTAAGATCATGTGGAAGTGCCACGTGGATGAGGTACCCGCGCCGGTGGTGGCACTTGTTGAACAATGCACAGAATGGGTCCAGTTTAATTGGTTTGAATTCTTGTGCAAAGAGTTCCTGGAGAATTTCCGCGAGGCATAGGCACAAGGGAAAACGTTCCACTATGCATGGCTTTTGCTATCCATAGTGTTGGTGGCGAGGGAATTGCTGGAGGACAGCTATTTCCCCATGATTGCAAGGGATTTTCCGGAGGCCGTGAAGTACGCTTCACTATGGGCCACTAAGGATGCGAACCAGATCCGCGACAGTAAGATATTCTAGGTGTTCATGGAGATGAACATCAGAATGGGGATTAACCGCAAGCCGTGGTTATCACCCATTGTCTACAACAATGTGCAAAGTTTTGCAGAATTTAAGGTGCACTTTCATCACGTATACCTCAGGGCACGCAAGGACCCTGCTAAGAAGTGGAGCGAGTTACCCTTCATAGCCACTGATGATGTGATTTTCGATGTACTGGAGACATGGCCGCCAAAATGGCGCGCCCCAAACATTGCCGCAGTGGAAAAGTCTATTGCGCAAAAGAAGAAGGAGGAGGCCAAACTGCACATGGCACAATTGGTAGAAAAGAGAAGGCAAGAAGCAGCGGAAGAAAAATCACAGGAGGCACGGGACGCTACACAGGCAACAACAGAATAGAAAAAGGCCGCAGCAGCAGCAGCAGAGAAGGCGCATGAGGGCCAGAAGTCACCTTCGCCTGAGCAGGAGAAAGAGATGGAAACAGAGGAAGAAGAGGGCGGTATGGACCCACAAACAACGTCAACACAACTAAAGCACTAGTGCCCGAGCGAGCAGATGGGGCCGCGCAAGAAGGTAGAAACATCCAAGCTATCTATCGACCTGATCACCCTTACTGAGGGGGATCTACACGACATAGGAGAGACGGTGCACGATGTCACCACCGAGGCCCTCCAAAATGTCGCGGAGGAGAATCAGATTGTGTTGGGGGCCCTCCGAGTGCAGATTCAGGAGTTGTAGGTGTGCACTCCTCAGGTTGGTACTCTTTGACGACCAGCCTCGCAGTAGGGACAACTGCAGTCGAGGAAATGCTACGCACTAGCACAACCAACACAATAATGCTTCCAAAAGGGGCACTGGTTACAACAAATGAGTTTGACTGGCCTATGGTTAGTGCACTAAAGGGGATAGGGATCAATAGGGCTGCACTCCCACGAGAGACACCCTATGTTTTGCAGGATGGGATTATTGCAGAATTGCAGGTTAGGGAGAGTCGCGCGTTGTAGGTGTTGTGCAAGCAGAAGATCAACATGGAGCAGTTGAGATTGTAGTGCGACGAGGTCATGTCGCAGAACAGGCATATGGTACAAGTACTGGAAGAAGCCTGCCAGATGGTCCTTGAGCTGGCCATTCCAGTAGAAGCACCAGCAGAAGTGCACATCCACAGATTAGCAGCAGGGGTGCGCTAGGCGTGAGAAGAAATAGCCAAGGTTTAGCTGGAGCTGAACCATTAGATAACAAAGCTACGATTGAAGGTGCAACTATCCACTCCTCCAAAATTAAGGGAACAACGCGCCAATGCTATTACATCGGGGATGGAGGAGATCAGCGGTGCAGTAAAGGACTGCACCAGAATGTTGGAAGAGTCATTCAAGGTCCTCACCAATCTGTAGGAGGACCCTAACATCCAAAACTTAGAGGCAGAGGTGCGTGAGCTCCAGCAACAGTATGACAATGTCAAAGGGACCGCGTAGACGGTGGCCCTCACTCAGAGGCTCACGCGAATGAAACAGGCCAAAGCGCTTAAAGAACAAGTAGACAAAACTCGACACAGAGAGGTAGATTTAAAGGCGCGCATTTAGCCTTGGATTGACGAGGCCTTCGTAATCATTGCAACAATCGAAGACAAGCTTGCGTAGATGTAGGGGACACAGGAACAGATGCAGGGGAGAAGTTCCTACACTGCAGTCTCATAACAACGAGTATAAGAGATTCAGTAGGTAGCCACTCAGTGCGTTGCCGACCTTGCAACCATCTAAGCAGAGTTGGAGGGTCTCTGCGTAAGGATCTTCGCACCGACAGAGTTACTCGAGGGTGAGTCACGATGCTTGTGTTAGGGGCTTGTTGTGCATGGAATCCCCCGTAAGGCACGTTTTGGGGCTTAAAGCCCAAGTTTTGACTAAGTCCATTGTAAAGACTCCGTGAATTGTGGGCGCGGAGCGCGAAGTCGTAATAGAGTCATAGGGTTGTCCGCCCTTGTTTTTGTAATGTAATGCCAGTTGAAAGATCTACCCATGGTCTGCGGACCATGGGATTGTATAAATAGAGCGAGGATCTAAGTGTAGAAGAAATATAATCTAATGAAGCATGGATGTATATAAGGAATTGATGAACCATTGAGTCAAAGTGTAAGTCATGTCTTTGGGTCGTAGAATAGGAGAAGGCTCTGCAGCTAAGTGTGCAGAGGCCTAGTAGTCTGTAGTTGAGTGCACGGACTCCTGTAGCTGAGTGCGCAATGCAGGCCGAGTCTGTAACCGTGGGAAGAATTAATAAAAGAAAAGTTTTACTATATTTTTGTGTATTTTTTCCTGGTTTATGTATTATTGGGTATGAATTATAAGTTTACTATTTATTTACTGTGAGAACTCATATGAATGTGATGAATAAGTAAATATAATATAAGGCATCTGGTTATGCGAAGATAACTAACTGTTATAAGAAGATAAGTAAGATCTCGGGTGTGACTTGGGGAAATAGTGTAGATCACTGCTCTAGCAGCAGGAAAGCCCACAACCACTGGTTAGGGTTGTGCGAAGGCATATATTAGGGGTCAAAGGCCTTGCAGGTTAGGGAAGTGCGCGAAGTAACCTGTGCGAAGGGATTCACAGTTGGACCAAATCAACCCCTTAGAGATCTCAAGGGTGCAAAAACCTGGTTCCAACACCCCCCCATACTACTTCGAGTGAGACCTCAATCCGCGCTCGGATTGTTGCCGAAAGGGCCAGTGGTACAGGGATTTGTTTGGCTAATTAACTTTGAACCTGGGTTAGGCCCCAACAAGCCAACACTTATGCAGGGTTGCCATTGGAAGAACTATGGATATATTCCACCACTGATGTACATGTAGTATGATGAAAGATCCTTATAGAAACATGGCATGAAGGAAGGCTAAATATGGCACTGATAGATCACTTTATGACGAAATGAATAATGACATGATTGACTCATGGATGAAAGTGATGGATGGTTTGTGCCCTACGAAGAAGTCCAAAAACATGAAGACTCCTAAACAAAGAAAATAATTTCATGACATTGTGAGGAGGAGTTCTTCAAGCAGCTGTTTGTCCCATCACCTCCACCTAAAGAGATGTTGTAGGTCCCTAATTAAGAGGGAGCATGGAAACAAGGTTCTAACTTGGTAGAAACTTGGAAGAAAATTACTAATACAAGAGGGAGCTTAGATAAATTCCTACCATAGGAATGAGTACATTCCTTCATTGGAATAGATACATCCTCCTTAATTAAAAGGGAGAGATAGACACATCATTCTTGCCTTCACTTGGGAAGACAAAATGGAGGATTGGGTAAACATCTGACATCTGATACTCTTTGAGGATGAGTTAGGGCATCCAAGATAAGAGTAGTCGTAGAGGAATAACATTCTTTTAGGACTGGGAATCCAAGATAAGAATAGTCTTGGTGGAACACAACTTGAGAACCCGAGTGGGGTATATTGCGAGGGAGACAATGATGAGGATTTTTATACATCATTTGTCTTACCAACATTGTTCTCTAATATTGTGGAGAGATAGAGAAGTTAGTCAAGACCTTGCTATGTGACAATGTTGGATTATATGATGCTATATAGATGGTTTACCAATTTGACTTTTCTTATGAGAATTATTCAGATTGAGAATGTCGAGGTATTGTGTATGAATTATGAATACCTCCTAAGTTAAGAGGGAGTATTGAAAAGTGTAACTAGGTTCGGTCTTCATAATGCATTGTGTAATTGTGATTTTATGTATTTAATGTAAAGAAGAAGAATAAAATTATTATTGTAATGCTTGTCTCACGGGCAAGGAATTTTATTTTTAGTTATCGCTGCCATTGTGAGCCCTTAGTATTGGTCATAAAGTCAAACTGAGTCAATGTCATGTATGAAGGACCAATCTAGAGCATGTCACATATTTGTATGAGTTATTAAAAGAATAAAAAGAGCCCCCAAGACCAAACTAAAGCACCTCAAACAAGTCAGCTTCAAGATGGAGTAATGGAACCTCACCAAAGGACATGTCGTCCTTGATCTTTGTAAAGTCAACTTATATACATGCAAAAACCACTATAAATAGGAATCTCCAGTCTCATTCGAACATAAGAAATTCGGTCATGGTATGAAGTAAGAGGAATTGTGAAATACACTAAAGAAAAACCTCCATCCAAGCGAAGAAGAAAGGACTAGAAGCCGAGTTAATTTTGTATATGTTTATGGCTACTTTGATGTCACACGTGCGAAGAAAAGAGGCATCATCTGCTGAAGGAGTAGCTGAGAAAAATTGCAGTCATCTTGGGTAACCAAATTTGGAGAAGGACAAGTCAAAAGGGAGGCCAAGTTAAGTAAGAAGGAGACTCTATCCCAAGTGAAGGAGTCAAGGGCACTATCTAAAAAGTGACACTTTCCAAATGTTACAACTAGGGTTTCTAAATTAGGGTCGAAAGTTGTAGATATTTCCTAAGAACCAAAACATTGCAAGGTTATCGAGAATGAGGAAGAAACAAGGAGTTTGACTATCGTTGACTAAAGGAAGTTGAGGAGGCTTTGTGTCTTGGTCTTGGAGTGGAAAATAGGTCAAGGTTCTTGGTCTTGGTATTCATCAATTGAATTCTCTATGAGAAGAAGAATTCGTTTGGATTTTCCTCTCAAGGGGGAGAGGTTTTGGCCCTGGATGATAGCCTCCTGTGTCTCTTTCTCTTTATTGTTTATGCATTGGTAGTGTTTTGATGAGTAAGAACACTATAATAATCTATGTAAAGAGAAGACCCTAAACTAAAGAACTAAAAAGAGTTGACAAGCAACTATCATAAGAAGAGAAATCACCTAATTGCTTTGCCCTATATTTCTCAACATGGTTGGAAAGCTAATGTGACAAACTCAACAAAGGGAATCTTATCAAGGGACACTCAAGAATCAAATCTTGAGGAAGGCATGAAAGTGAATCTAAAATATCATCTTGAAGCCAAGATATACAAAAGAAGTATCAAAATCCTAGATCAAAGAAGAAGTCTACACCAATAAGAAGTCTTGGAATCCTCAATTCATATGAAGAGACTTCAAATACCCTACTCAAGTTGAAGGACTTATACATCAAGTTTCTTACTGGAGAAGCAAGATCAATGACATTGTCACCATCTTCAAAAATTCTAAGGAAATTTCCTCTCATTGAAGCAAAGACATTACCATTATAGAAGATCGTCCAAGAAGCATTAAGAAGTCATCATTATCAACAAGGACATCACTATCAAAGGATCTAAAGTGATCTCCTTCTTTGAGAAGTCAAGGATCACTCTTGAGGAGATCTATCTTCATCAAGGAGAATTTCTCTATCATCTATATTATCATCAAATTAAAGGAGTAATCAAGTGGAAGAAGCATCTTCTCAAGTAAGTATATTTATGTTTGAATCTATCAAAACGCATTTTTACAAGGAAAGAAACAAATTGGTTGGGGCTTCAATCTACCCTGCATAGAACACGAGGCCATATTTGAATCTCATCGAAAATGAGGTTTTGAATCATGTCAAAGGATCTATCACCAAACCAGCGAAAGAAGATACTCAAGCACTTGAAAATTTTAATGAAAAGGGAAGTGATGGTTCAAAGGATTCTCATATAATCCATCAAATATCCCCTTGTTCCATATGTATCTAAACTCGACACCTCAAAAGAAATATATGACAAATTAGTAGAGTTATTTTCTATAAGCACTGCAGTAGAAGTTATCTCTCTAAGAAAATAGCTCTAAAAGATAAGGATATCAAAAGAAGAGGGGATAAGCTCATACTTTATGAGGATATCCGAAATAAGGAATCAACTTTAATATATGGGAGAAATAATGTCTGACAAGGACCATTGTAGTCCAAAATGAACTACAAGAGGGGTGGGGTAACTTTACTTCAAGAATTTATGGGAAGAAAGAAGCTACTTCATTCTAGGATCTATCGTCATTATGCAAGATTGAAGGAACCAGGATGAAGGATAAAGCTGATGTGGCGTCAAGTGATCAAAATCAAGCATATTCTGCTATGACAAGGAGAAGAGGAAATTTGATCCTCATAAAAAGAAAAGGAACATGGCTAATATTCAATTCTATGGATGTCAATAATATGGGCATTACAAAAGAGATTTTCCCAAGCTTAATAAGGAAAATAACAAAAGAGGCAGAGAAGAAGCCCATATCACCAAAGAAGTGGAGGAAGCTGAAAAGAAAAAGTCCAAGAAAGAGGAAGTAAGAGATCTCTACTATGATTGAGATAGTCTTCCTCACCTAGTTCTTTTCAAGTTCCTATTTTCAAGTTTTTATGTTGTAAGATATGGCTATCATGATTCACTATGGAAGATTATAGGATGCATCATGGCATCATAGAAGCATTAGAAGCAAGAGCTCGTGACGTCATCATATAGAAGCATGAAAGATCGTTGAAGGCTATGGTAGTCACCCATGGAAAGATATCTCATGGAAACCTCATTAGTAACATAAGTGGTACTTATGGGACTAGAAAGAAATTTTTATCTAATGCAAAGATCATCATACATCAGTCAAAAGGAAACATTTTCTGGATGAGGATACTCAATATCCTCTATTGGAATCTTTGTTAGAAGATTCACCAATAAAAAAGGAAGAAAGGGTTTCATCAAAGAATTCCAACTTGTGGAATTCATGGGATGATGGTATAATGTCAAAAGAAGTAAAGAAGATTAAGGGATTGAAGTTATTTCAATCAAGGAAGTTGCTTAAGGAAGTCTAGATGACCTAAATGAAAATGAGGTATTTATTCTTGTATTCCATATTGTAGTCATGTCACATGGTTGTAGGTAACATGGATAAATGCTCTATCTCGAGAGCATGATCAAAATAAAGGATCTCCTCCCTTGAAAGGATGTAGGAATGCATGGGTCACAAATTGTCTAGATGAAATCAATATAATATTTCCTCATATCAAATATGAGGTGGTTGACAAAATTGGAGGAACTATGACTAGAAGTTCCTAGAAGGAAATATGTGAAGAAAGAAAGGAAGCGATCATGAAATATGAAACTACGGAAAAGGCAGTCAACATACGAGGACTGTGAGATTTGACTAGGATATCACCATGAAAAATATGAAGACTTTGATGAAGTCTGAAAAAGAAAGAGACCCTTGACAGTACATATTTTTTAGAGATGTGTCAATATGAATACAAGATGTTGATGCAAACTAGAAGAAGTAATGATGAAATACCATCACAAAGGTAATTTTTATTTAATGTTCATTCCTTAGTTTTGAATAATATCTGGATGGGCTTATGCATGGTTTCCAAGGGAAGAACTATGGATATCTTCCACCATCGATGTCCATGTAGTAGGATGAAAGATCTTTATGGAAACATGGAATGAATAAGGCAACATGGCATGAAGGAAGGCCATATATGGAACTGATAGATCACTTTCTATTGAAATGAATAATGACATGACTAACTCATGGATGAAAGTGATGTATGGTTTGTTCCCTATGAAGAAGTCCCAAAACATGAAGACTCCTGAATAAATAAAATAAGTTAATGACATCATGAGGAAGAGTTCTTCAAGCAGCTGGTTGTCCCATCATCTCCACCTAAAGAGCTGTTGTAGGCCCCTAATTAAGAGGGAGCTTGGAAACAAGGTTCCAACATGGTAGAAACTTGGAAGAAAATTCCTAGCCCAAGAGAAAGCTTAGGTACATTCCTTCCATAGGAATGAGTACATTCCTTCATTGGAATAGATACATCCTCCCTAATTAAGAGGGAGAGATAGACACATCATTCTTGTCTTCACTTGGGAAGAAAAAATGGAGGATAGGGTAAGCATCTGACATCCGATACTCTTTGAGGATGAGTTAGGTCATCCATGATAATAGTAGTCATAGAGGAATGATATTCTTTCATGAATAGGAATCCAATATAAGAATAGTCCTGGTGGAAAACACCTTCAGAACCCAGGTGGGGTATGTTCCGAGAGAGACAATGATGAGGGTATCTATACATCATTGGTCTCGCCAAAATTATGCTCTGATCTTCTGGAGAGATAGTGAGTTTAGTCAAGGCCTTGCTATGTGACACTGCTGGATGATATGATGCTATACAAATGGGTTACCATTCCGACTATTCTTATGAGAATTATTCAGATTAAGAATGTCCAGGTACCGTGTATGAATTATGAATACCTCCCTAGTTAAAAGGGATTGTTGAAACGTGTACCTCTGTTTTGTCTTCATAATGACATGTATAATTGTGATTTTATGTATTTAGTGTAAAGAAGAAAAATAAAATTATCTTTCTAATGCTTGTCTCATGGGCAAGGAATTTTATTTTTAGTTATGGCTCACATTGTGAGCTCTTAATATTGGTCATAAATTCAAATTGAGTCAATGTCATGTATGAAGGACCATTCTTGGGCATGTTACATATTTGTATGAGTTATTAAAAGAGTAAAAAGGCCCTCCAAGACCAAGCGAAAGCACCTCAAATAAGTTAATTTCAAGATGGAGTAATGGAACCTCACCAAAGGACATGTCGACCTAGATCTCTGTCAAGTCAACTTATATACATGGGAAGAGCACTATAAATAGGTAGATCGACTCTCATTTGAACACAAAAAATTAGATCAAGGTATGAAGCAAGAGGAAGTGTGAAATACACTCAATAATAACCTCCATCCAAGCGAAGAAGAAAGGACTAGAAGCTGAGTTCATTGGATTTGTTTAGGGCTCTTTTGATGTCACACATGTGAAGAAAAGAGGCATAATCTGCTCTGGGAGAAGCCGAGAAAAATTACAGTCATCTTGGGTAATCAAATTTGGAGAAGGAAAATTCAAAAGGGAAGCCTAGTTAAGCAAGAAGGAGTCTCTATCCTAAGTGAAGGAGTCAAGGGAACTATCTAGAAAGTGACAGTTTCCAAGTGCTGCAACTAGGGTTTCTGAATTAGGGCTGAAAGTTGCATATATGTTCTAAGAACCGAAACATTCAAGGCAGATGAGAAGGAGGAAGAAACAAGGAGTTTGACTATCGTCGATTAAAGGAAGGAAAGGAAGCTTTGTGTCTTGGTATTAGAGTGTAAAATAGTTAAAGGATCTTCGTCTTCGTATTCGTCAATTGAAGTCTCTATAAGAAGAATAATTCATTTGGATTTTCCCCTCAATTGGGAGAGGTTTTGGCCCCAACTGATAGCCTACATCTTGTGTTTCTTGTCTCTTTATTGTTTATGAATTGGTCGCTATTTGATGAAGAAGAACACTATAGTAATCTAAGTAAAGATAAGATAATAAAATAAAGAAGTAAAAATCATTCACAAGCAGTTATCATATGAAAGAGAAATCACCTGATTTCTATGCCCTAGATTTCTCAACACCTCCCTTCTGACTATCCCGTCCCTCATCACCCCAAATAGGGAAGCCATATCATCTTGCACCAACCCAACATAGTCTTGTTATAGAGCTAATGAGGGGAGTTCTTCCAATGAGAAGTTGAGATGCAATGTTGAGTGAGTGAAACCATTATTTTCCAGCCTATTCGCTATCTTATTTCTAATTCACAAGACATGGGAAGTTATAACTGGTAGAATTCTAGGGAGGATAGTTGTAATTTGGACCAAGCTACTTTCTAGATGCCAATTTTTGGAAAATTTGACTATAATAGAGCCATGGAGGATTTTTTTTAGAATGGATATTATAGTTTTGGAGTATCCCTAAGCTATTAGCTTTGATAATTTTTATGTGACTGTTAATTGTAGTCCAAATTAAAGAGCATATAGTTCAGCTACATTATTGCTATTATAGCCCTTTTCTCCTACAAAGACATGAATAGTGGAGCCTTGATGATCACTTATAAATCCCCTAAAACATATAGTTCCTCTATTACCTTTATAGGTCCCATAAAAATTGAGTTTGAGGAAAATTTATGGAGGAGGAAACCCTAAGAATAAATAAAGGAGATGGAGGGGTTTGCTTTGGGGGGAGAGGGGGAGGGAAGGAGGCAGGGGGAGGAAAGGTTGTGGATGCCTAGCTAGAGATGAATACCGTTTGATTCCTTATCATTAGTTTTCCAATATTTCTTTGACCAAGGATGAATGAGAACAATATCCCTGATGTTGTGTTTTATCCTTTCCCATAAAGTTTAAAATGGTGGGATGGTACTATGCAAAATTCGATAGTTTCATTCCTTGCATATTTCCTAATGGAGAAGAATCAGAATGAGGCACCAACCTTAATTGAGGATGGAAATGATAAATTCCTCTCACCTTGAATTTGCAAGAGTGGGTAAGATGATATCCATATTTCTATCATTTGAGTGGAGGATGTGAGAAGCTTGGATACATAAAGTGTACAAAAAAGGAGAAACATTAAATAGATGCTCAACCTCTACTTCCAATTGATAGAGGTGAAAAAATGATGGGCATTGAAATATTGTTTTATAAAACTTATCCCATGTTAATGTATTACCTCAAGCTAGGATCCATAGGAATTTAGAGGCTTTAGGCAATAGATTTTATTCCCAAGTTTTCTTCCAAATTTCCTCCATTGGGAAATTGGTATTCGCTACTTCCAAGTAGTAATCTTCCTTGATGGTAAATGAATATTTGGATCTATAAGACGATCTTATTTTTTGGATCATTGGATAATTTGATGTTTCTTTATTATATATACTTAAAAAAATGCTTCCAATCATGAAGGGTTGGATATGGGAACTAGGCTTCTTCAGGGAGAAAACTTCTCCATTGAGCATCCTAAGGATACATATGACAGTAATAAAAAATGTGGTGATGATTTTAAACCATCATAGAAGCCTTAAATTATTGAATTAATTTTTGAGCACCGAGTTTAGGAAGGTTTTTCCAATAATCATTCTAGAAGATAGGTTCCTTTGCATCCCTGACTTCCCAAAAGCAATATTGTTAAATGAGGTTCTTATCCCTTCGTGTTAGGTTCCATTTCAAGGACACAATTTCTATTTGTTGTTTTTAAACCAATATTTAATGGGTGGCTCCATTACCATGTTTTCTAGTCCAAATTTGTCTTCAGAGTTTCTGACCTCCTTAGATCCATCACCACAAACTTTTAGCAATCGAGGACAATACTAAGTGTCTCTAAATATCTAATACCTAACCCTCTTTGTATCTTGGGGAGGCAGATATCATCCCAAACAACTAAGGACCATTTTCTTTCTTTAGATGCTTCTGCCCATAAGAATACCTATTGGATATTGCAAATTGAATAGAGGATAATTTCGAGGAATGTCAGGGATGATAATAGATAAAGAAGGGCTTGGAGGATGGACGTGAGAAGGACCAAACAAATTACAATGTTAAGAGAAAAAAAGGTTGAGCCAACCAAACTTTTGTCTATTTTTGTTACAAATTTGACCAAGTGATAATTTTGAGAGAGTTTACTATGAGAGGAGCTCCAGGATATTTGGAAGGAAATGAGTTACACTTGTACCCTAACAAACAAGAAATATGAAATTCAATAGATGATGGGGTCTTGAAGAAGAATAATTGAGATTTTAATTTATTGATTTCTATAACTAAGGTTTTCATGAAATCCTTTAGAAAATTATTAAAGGCTACAAATTCCTAAACTATAGGTGCTCCCAATAGCACACTGTCAAAAAAGCTATTGGTGGGAGACCAGAAGGTCTTCCCCAAAGAGCCTTATTCCTTTGATTTTTCCTTTTGATACTATTTCTTTGATGGACCTACCTAGCCCCTATATTTTTATAAAGAGGAAGGAGGATATGAGATGAATTTTCCTAAATAGCCACAACGGAGAGAATGTGACTAAATGAGAGACATTGATGATGAATGATAAGAAAAAAATGGATACAATGTGTTGATCTAGCTTACTCATGAATAAGAAATTTCCAAGGCTAGTAAAATATAAGGAATGAAGGACGAGTTGATATTGTCAATTTATTTGGAGAAATCAAGATTAATAAGAATTTCTATTTTTTATTACATTAATGAATGAATGGCCTCATGAGCAACCTAAATTCCATCTAGGACCTGCCAAGCCTTCGCATAGCTAGTATTCTATAGGGGGACAAGGTGGGGGAGAATGGGCTTATGACATTTGATTATGACCTTGGTTATTATATTATATATCAAATTGTAGAGTGATATGTTCCTAAATATGCTTGGTTCATTTGCATTGTCTTGCTTGGGACCAAGTGTTAAAAAAGATGCATTGAGTAACACGAGAATTGTTGTTTATTTTCTTGATTCCTTTACAACTTCTAGGATTTTTGTTCCTATAATAGGCCAAAATGCTTGAAAAAAAAGATGTGAAGTATCAATTCTAGGTGCCTTTTTTTAATGAATTTTTATTGTCACTACCTCAACCTATACTAGAATGATATCCCTCATTTATGCTTCATATTTATTGAAGGTAACTAAAGAGGGAACATATCTTGTGATCTTTTTGATTAATTTTTCTCTCCTAGGTAGAAGATTAGAGATAAAATCACTATAGAAGTGAACCAACTCATTCTCAATGTCTTTATGATCTGATAGTTTCCTTTTGTCTTAATATTTAAGAGAGGAGATGTGATTATGGTGGCTATGCTACAACATAGATTTATGAATAATTTTGTATTATTTTCTCCTTCCCATAACCACCAAACTCTAGATTTTTTTTTCCATAGGATTTCCTCTTTCTTTTGCATTTTTTATAGTTGTGTAAGGATGTGCACTTATTTAGTTTCCATTTCATCCAAGCATCCTTCTAGAATTGTGACTTGTTGCATTTAATTCATTCTATCTTCCAACTCTTGCTTGGCTTGAAATATTTTTTCAATTTCTCCAATGTTCCATTTTTCAGTTTGGAATTGATATATTTTATTTTTTTTCTAGAAGAAAGACATTTTTGTACCCATGAAGTGGCCTTTTCACTCCACCAAGTCCTTATGTTGTCCTAAAATGATGGGTGTGAGAACCATAAACTTTCAAATTTTAAGGAATAATTCTTGGGGCTAGATTTGATACTTAGGTCTAGTCAAATAGGCCAATGGTATGAGATTCCATAGGGAATTATGGATGCTTCAATGAAGATATATTTCTCCCTCATGGATTATATGATTAGGAAGCGATATAGGTGAGATGGAATTTTTTGTGCACCTCCCCTTTTGTTATTCCATGTGAAGATCCTATTGATTATGTTGAGATCAACAAGACTCCGTTTATTCATCATGTCCTTGAAGTGCTCTACATCTGTTTTCAAGAATCAAAGCCCCTGTTTCTATTCCGTCAATGATTTTCTAAATTGGAATCCCCTTCAATAATACAAGGGTTGTTCATTATAAGGGTCTTGTGATTTCATAGTGTGTTAAGGAATTTGGTTTTGTCCCCTGGAGGGAGGGTATACATTGGATAAAAATCCAACCTCAACAGAGCTTATTGGTTGATTTTTTTTTGTAACAATGATTGGAGAAGTAAATATGTTTGTTATGATAACCTCTCTAGAGTTACAAATAAAATATAATCCTCCTTCCTACCCATTTTCATCTATTTCTATATATTGAAATCTTTCCCAACAATAAGAGTCTATCATGGTTACCTGTTCATTGGTATATCTGGTTTCTCAAATCATGATAATAGATGGTTGTTATTCACTCAATCCATTTTTAAGAATCCTTTACTTACCTTTGCAGTTAAGGCCCCTAATTTTCCAAGATATGATATTCATTGGGAGTTGGATGGTCTAAATGGGAATGGCTCTGTCATGACAATGATATACCTTAATTGACATAAAATTTCCCGTAGTTCTTGGAGGAGTTTATTATTACTTCTTCTACCCCTTTCTGTCATCTTTTGAAGTTTTGGCAGGATTGTTTAATGAGTATGAATATATAAATGTGGAGTTGCAAAGTTTATACAGTGAGGGTTCCAAGGGTTTTTGACATTTAGATTTAATAATATCCTTTTGAAGAATATGACCCTGATGTTTTGGGATCGATTAAGGGTCCTTTCCTTTCCAATCCACCACCATTTTTTGGAGACCCAAAGTTTTTAGATCCATATCCTTGGTTTCTTCCTTTTCATGATTGGTGTTCAATTCTACCCTTACTACTAATATAACTAGATCATGGGATTTATGCAATTTTTTTTGAATTTGAATCTAGGTTAGGGTTAGACTGATAGTGATGCTAGGGATTATTATGATTAATAAGATAATTGGATTCTATAGAACTCTAACATAGGGGATCATCAAGTAGATGGGAGTTTTCCTAAGGAGTCAAAAACTTAAAGTTGTTATTGGTTAGGATACCCTTGCTAGAGGCTATGGAGGGTGGAGGATGTGATTTTTGGTGCTTATAGGGGACTTATCAAAAGCCTAAAAGTATTTAGTGATTAAGTGGAATGAAGTGAGTGATAATTGAATATATGGTTGTATTCATGGAATTTCCTACATCTATAAGTAATATGCTCATAGTCTAAATTTTTCTTCCTTTTCATGATCAATGTTTAATTCTATCTTTACTACTTCCAATATAACCCGATTATGGGATTTATACATTTGATTCAAATTTGAATCTAGGTTAGGGTTAGGCTGGTAGTGATGTTGGGGCTCATTATAATTGGGAGATTGATTAGGTTTCATAGAACTCTAAGGTCAAGGATCATCTAGTAGATGGGATTCATGCTAAGGAGTCAAATACTTAAAGTTTTTTTGGGTTATGATACCCTAGCTAAAGGTTATGGAGGGTGGACGTTGTGAGTTCTGGTGCCTAGAGTGGGCTTATTGAATGCCTCAAATTCTTTAGTGATTAAGGGGATGGGGTGATAGATCAAGGAATTGAGTGAGTAATATTTGAATATATGGTCGCATTGATGGAATTTCCTACATCTAAAAGGAATGTGCTCATAGTCTAAATTTTTCTTTCAAATAGTATCATGGTAATAAATATCAATGGAGGATGGTAGGGGTTGGGAAATATTCATATATACATAGATTTAAGCACAAGAAGTGTATCTTCCAAGTTTGGTAGCTTCAGATTTTTTATTAAAGTGACCAAGGGAATTACCTTTTCTTTCTGAGGTTTCTTCTTCCCAAAATTCCTTTGGAATAAAGAGGAGCCTTATCCATATTGGTCCATCACGAAATCCTTGTTTTTTGGGTTAAACTTTTCTATCCATAATTGACGGTATAAACCCGTAGAATTCAATAAATATGGCCCATTTTCAAAGACTCTTGTTTTATCTTCCAAGTTGGTAAATATTATTGTGAAGAAACCTTTACTCCTAGTTCCAAATCGATCGGTCCTTTGGGTTTCCATTTTTTAGATGCACCATATTAGGGATTTGTTAATGAGCCATATTGCCATGAATTTACCAACTAGGGCATGGTCCTACATAAATTGGATATATTATCCAATGTATTTCACTTCATATTTGGGATCTACAATTTACTTTGGTAAGCAATGGTTCATATTTCTTCTTTGAGTGTGTACATCCATCACCTAATCTAATGAGTGAGAATAATCTTCAATTCCCTTCTTTTTCTCTCCATGATTTGGTTGCAGAGACAAATCCACAGTGGATTTGGGGTTTGAATTTGGATAATGCAAAGTAGTTGATTGTTTGTCCCATTTGATGATGTTTTAGTGGGACGTAGCTAAGCTCCATCTGATGATACATGCCAAAACCTATCAAAGCGCAAAACCCTACGTAGTGCAATGTGTAGTCTCTATTATTTGTGGATGTATATGTCACTTTGAATCACTTTTCTTAACCAACTAATATGAGATTGTAATTTTTTAATTAATTTAAATTTGTTTAACAATATAATTTCACATGTCATTTAATATTTTTAATTGATTTTCACCATCCATTAAATAATTGAAATTGACAACATTGATTTCTCGGGTGGAAATGTGTTTTTACAATTGGGCACATTTTTTTATGAATGAGTGAGTGTAACAATAATGCCACTTCAGATTTTATTATACTAAAAATAATATGGTTTTGTATTCTAGGCCCCATAATGTTTTAGTTGTTGGAATAGGTTGCCACCATGCAAACAAGGGAGGTTTAAACCTCAATTAATGAACACTTGTGTGAGAGAAAGGGTCTTTGAACTTCTCAGTGTTGTTACTCTTAACACATATTCACATGCCAATGTTGATCATGCTTTATTGTTTGTATGATTCTAATTACACACACATCCCCACACACACATATATCAAGGATAAACATGCTATATTTTTAGAATTTTTCACTTTTCCATTGTTGAAATTGATTGAGGCAATTTTTTGTCCAAAATATAATTTTAAAATGAATAAATAGATTCAACACCCTCAAGTACGCTTACTATAATTATATTATGGAATATTAACATCTAAAATTTTCAATACTAAATTGTTTTTTATGGTTGCTGTTGTTGTTTTTTTTAAACAAAAAAAACAACTTCCCTTCCCATAACTTTGACTAAAAAGCCAATTTCCAACACATTTAGCTCTCAATTACACAAACCCACTTAGATATGAATTTCACGGGACGAGTAGGAAAAAGTACTTATATGTAAATATTTCTCAATGAAAACATGAAAATGACTAACAATTTTATTGTATCTTAGGAACAAAAGAACATAATTCTATGCTCTTATTGCCATTGAGAATTTCACTTTAATGTAAAAGAAATATTTGTAGAGAATTATTACTTATATATAGATTTATTGTTTTATTATTTGTATATATTTTAAAATCAATCTACATGAATTGCATTAATACATGGACTATTTCCATTGAGAATTTAACTTCAATGCAAAGGAAATATTTGTAGGGATATATATATATATATATATAAATTTTTTGGTGAGAATAATGAGTGATCACTGTGACAATTGTGATAGTTATTTCGTTTATGGGAAACATAATATAATCAAAATCTATCTACATAGATTGCATTACAACATATATATATTATTTGGTTTTTTAAGATTTAAGCACTATTTTAGATTATTTCTGGAAATAGATTTGAAAACGATGTTTGCATCTATAGGTACCATTTTTTTATTATTACTCACCCAATTAAAACTATTTTTTTGAAGAGGATGGTGCAAGGAAGTACATAGTTTTTTATTAAATTTATTTTTTGAATTTTTATTTAAAAAAATTATGAGAATATTAAATTTATGAAGTAATAAATTTAGAATAAATAATTTATAAATTTAAATTTAGTTTTTTGAATTTTTATTTAAGGAAACTTTGAGAATATTAAATTTATGAAGTAATAAAATTCAAAATAAATAATTTATAAATAATATTTCTTAATGAAAATTGTGAATTATTATATCATTGTAAACTAAATATATAAATAAATTTATTGGTAGTATATCAAATGGATGACATTCAAAATTTGCAAGTGTTATCTGTTGTTGAAGTTGTAGGTTCCTAAAAAGCACTACAATTGTGGCAAAGAGTTTGAACAAATGCTTGGTGGAGAGTTTATTCTATTTTGAGAAACTTTTGAGTTGACAAGAACTTGGAAAATGCAATGCTTTAGATGAAGGATTTATCTAATATTAGTTAAAATATTACTAAGAATTTTGTTTGAATTACCTCAAGGGAGAAAAAAAGAAAAAGAGAAAGGGTTAATTGTTTTTTGACTATGTGGATTTTGTTATTGCTTGTTAAATTTTTATTTAACAATTTTTATATTTTGACCTTTGGAGTTGGAATTTTCCTCATCTTGTTTGGGATTTTTAATTTACAATATTAGATTTTTCCTCATTACTTGTGGAAATTCAACTTTGGGATATTTGAAAAATATGCCTCATCACTTGTCAAATTTTGGCTTTGAGATATATTGGAATCTATCTTAACACTTCTAGAATTTGAGGTTTCTCACTTATGTGTAACTTTTGTATTGCATAAATCTCACTTTTTTATTCTTTGAACACAAGATTGTGATAAACCAGGAAAGCACTTTGGGCGGGGGGGGGGGGGGGGGGGTGAATTAGTATTGTGAGAATTTTAAAACTTTCTTTCACAAGGTAAAGAATACTAAAACACCAATAAACACTTCAACAACCATTCATATAAGCATCACAAGAATCAACACAAGAAGCACATATTAAACCCATAGATTCTTCAATCCTTTCTTCAATTAATTTCATAAAGGCAAAATTCAACTTGCTTTTACAAAGTTCTCTGGCTCCAACTAGAAGAAAGATACTACTCCCTAACTTGTCAACTACCATTGCAAGGAATTAATAACCCTGAGTTTATTAGCTACTATTGAAAAGAGCTGAAATCCCTGATTGTTTACCAACCACCACTGTAAGGAGCTACGACACCTGATTTGCATGTTGTCTCTTTATTGACCTCCTTGATTCATCTTTCATTCGATTTTCAAACTCAAATCAGGAAGGCCACTCCTTTTCATAAAAAAAATATATCTACTTAATCACACACCCTAATCACCATAAAATCACCTTCAACAGTCTCTACTAATTAATTCACCACACACACCATCAATAGAAACAACAACATCAACTACAACAACAACCTTCTTGCTAATTCAAATCATCTTATAAAGAATTAGAGCCAATAATTTTAGATTTAGAACTTTAGTTAAGTTAAGCTCTTTAACTTGCATGAATTCATATTTCTCATTTTTTTTAAGTCTTCTTAATGTGTTTAAGTTATCTTCAATCTTTTCTCTACTGTCCTGCCATGAAAAATGGAGTTAGACTACCAATTCCCTTAATTCTGGAAAATTTATAGGGTTTAACATAAGTTCTATCTGCAGTTCCAACTTTAGTGAATCGCTAGTTTGGTATAAATCTTCCAAATACTTCGGCAAGTATGTTCATGCAACAAAACAACTGCTAACTTATTCATGCCACATTAACCAAGTTTTAACACACTGCTAGTTTTGTGGAACTGCCAAATATGGCGTAAAATGGCCAAAGCTACAGACCCGTTCATGTTAGGCCCTCATCCATAGGCGTCCAATCACTTTCCACTATAAAAATCGAGTCTTGGAGAAGTACATTAGCCTCCACCCTTATTTTCCTGGGAATAAAACTTGGTATTGCAGTCAAAATCGTCAGGATGACTTGTTACTTCTAGTCTGTAGATTATTCTGTTTCGGTGCTTCGTCAACCTAGAGATTTAACTTGCAACTTGCTTAGAAATCATTGAGGTGCCTGGAATTCTGAGGAACGGGGTGACATGTCCCTAATGCTGACTTGTCTAACCCCTATGTGTACCACATTTCCACATGTCACTCACTGACTGGTGTCATGTGTCACCCATTTTTGGCCCACTTGGCCACCCAAAAATGCCAAATTTTCATGCCACATGTCATGTCCCTATTGGTGCCACGTCATGTTGACATCATGCTACCATAATGTATTCTTCATACCATAAGGTCACGCTAAGTATCCTTATTCAGTTGGTCCACATTCTGTCAAGGGTACGGAGGCGAGGGGGTCCCAAGCCTTGGTTTTTTTAATGATCTTCCATTTAAATTTTTTTAAGGCTGAATGAGAAATTTTACGATAACTGATGGAAAATTTGCCATCTCCCATGTGATTTAATTTGAATTTCCTTTGTATCTCGCCATGGATGAAACATTGGGGTTATGTATTATGTGGGGTCCTCCCTCCACTAATCACCACTCGCTTCTAGCCATGTCCTTCGATGTTGCGTCACCCCGAAGGTTTAAACTCGTGTCATGCTTTGAAAACTCTGGAGAAAATACACTAGGATTACGTGTCTTGGACAAGACCTGTGTTATACATCCCAAACTTGCGACTGGTCCAACGACGTTCCCACATACTTTCCGCCCAACTTGTATGTTGATTCAACTACGAGGCCCATGGCCAAACACAACCAAAATTTTGACTTTTACCCTTAGAAATTTGACCATCCATACATTTTTATCAAGGAAGCCTTTTTCAAACTTCAACATACCATTGGAAATATATTTCCAAGCCCTATCCATCTAAGTGGTTTCCAAGAGATTCTCATTTAATATTTTATACTAAAAATGGCTCCAAATTCTCTTCTCTGTAACCAATCTACTTGCAACCACCTTAGCTTTACCACTACTTTGACATCAATTCCAACATATTTCCAACATTCTCCCCCTTTGGCATGGATGAAAACATCACAGACATTGAAAAAAATCATAAGAACAATGTATAATATTTTTGTAACTTTCCTCCGTTGTGTACTTCTGCTGCTTTGACACCAATGGAAAAGAAAATGATATTCTCCCCCTGCAACCAATCTTACCCTGTCTTGTTGATCCTATGGACCCGACAACTCCCTTTTGATATGTTGAGTGCTTGCTAGTTGTCTTTCTTCCTCTTGAGGAAGATCTACTAGAGGGAGGTAAGATGAACTATTCCCAATATTTTCCTTAAGTACTCAAATTGATATTTTGGGAGAGGTTTGGTGAATATATCAGTTATCTTCTCTTTTATAGGTACATACTCCATCTTTACAATCTAATTTGCAACTTTCTCTATGAGGAAATAATATTTGATTGGAATATTATTTGTTTTTGAAGGGAAAAAATGGTTCTTGGACATGTTGATTGCACTTTAATTATCACAAATGATTGGTATTAGTTGATCATATATCAATTTTACATCTTGTAAAGTCTGCTTCATCCATAATATTTGAGTGCAACAAGAATTTATTGCTACATATTCTACTTCAGCAGTAGAGAGAGAAATTGAAGCTTGATTCTTACTTAACCATGAAATAAGACATTCACCAAGAAAGAAAGCACCACCATTAATTCTCTTTTAGTCATATGCATCACCTTCCCAATCAACATCAGCAAAAACTGTTAGTGAAAAATCTTTACCTCTAGGGTACCAAAGTCCATAATCCACTGTGGCTCTTAAATATTTGAAAATCCTCTTTACTACAAGGAGATGACTTTATCTAGGGGCTTCATGAAATATTCCAACAATACCAACTTCTTGTATAATGTTTGGTCTAGATGATATCAAGTATAAGAGGTTGCCAATGATATATATATGTGAGTGTGTGTAAAGTTTGATCCACCTATGGTGATTCATTAGTCTTGTTGAGTTTTGGAACCTGTAATCATTGGAGTGCTTACCAAAGGACATTCCTCCATATCGAATTTCTTCAAAACTTCCTTTAGATACTTGCTTTATGAGATAAAATTTCCTTTTGAATATTGTTCAATCTACAAACCAAGGAAATAAGAAAGTTATCCAAGCATAGAAATCTCAAATTCGACATTCTTATCAATTGTAAGCTTACAAGTTAGATGTTCTAAATCATTGGTAAAAATAATATCATCAACATAGACAACTGCTACCAAAAATTTTCCATCACGATATTTCACATATAAGTTGTTATCAACTACACCTCTTTTGAAAGTACCTTTCAACAAATAACTATAACTTGGAATACCAAGCCCTTTGGGCTTTCTTGACACCATATACAACCTTTTTCAACCTACAAACATAATCAAGTTTATTTGAATATTAAAAACCATCAAGCTACTCAAAATATATTTCTTCTTGCAATTCTCCATTTCAAAAGGAAAATTTGACATCCATCTGATATATCTTAAATTTTTTTAAACTAGCAAAAGCCAAGAACATTCGAATTGATTCTAATCGTGCAATAGGAGCAAAGGTCTCATCAACATCTAAACCTTCAAATTGTGCATAGATGAAAAGCAATATTGCTTTATTTCTTACCACTTAACCTTGTTCATTCAATTTGTTCCTGAAGACTCACTTCGTGCCAATAATGTTATTATCTGTTAGTCTTGGAACAAGCTCTCATGTCTGATTTTTCTTGATCTGATCAAAATATTCATTCATGGAATTTCACCAGTTTTCATCTTGGCTGGCATAAGAAAAATATTTGGTTCCATCATAGATAACATAGCTAGATGCACTCGAGTAGCGGAATTTAGTGGCCTTCTTCTTGTCTGAACACCTGTATTCAAGTCACCAACGATTTGGTCAGTTGGGTGATGTTTTTGCACATACCTTGCAGGATATTTGGATTGTGGAGTGAGGGGTTATTCAATGTCTTCATCTATAAATGGCCCATCAACCTTCTCATGACTACTAATTAGATCATTGGATCTAATATTCACTGGTTGATTGTCTTAAGATTCAATGTGCTCATCAACTTTAACATCAATGCAATATTGAATTATTTTTCTTGTATACTTATTTTAGCATCTATAACCCTTGTTATTATGAGAGTATCTAATAAAAATAATTTCATCATCACTTTCATCAAACTTACCAAGTTTTTCATTGTTCTTCTTGATATAACACTTGCTTATAAATACTCTTAAATTATTGAATGTAGTAGGTCCGACCATACCATAGCTCATATGGATTTCTATCATTGGTTCAAGGTCTCAAATGTGCCTTGTTTAAAATCATCACTATTGTGTGAATGAATTCAACCCAAAATCTTTGTGGGACACCTCTTTCTCCCATCATGGCTCTAGCCAACTTCTTGACTTATTTACTAGCTATCGCTGCTACTCCATTCTGTTATGGAGTCTCTTCTACGGTAAATAGTCTTTCGATGCCCTATTCTTTGCAAAAATCATCAAAAACTTTGGAGTTAAACTCACCATCATTATCAGACCTTATGCACTTTATTTTACAGTTATCTCATTCTCATCCATGGCCTTAAAGTTCTTGAACTTTTCAAAGGCCTCTAATTTTTCTCTTAAGGTCACCCATGTGATTCTGCTGAAATCATCAATGATAAGTATGAAATACAATTTACTTGAGGGTGTCCAAGTTCTTGAAGGACCACACATTTCCATATGCAATAATTGAAATGGCCTCATTAAAATAAATTTCAGCCTAAAAGTGGCCTCCTAAGCAAAAATAACAAAATAATAGTTAAAATAATAAAATAAGAGATATGAATTTTGGAGGAAAAAGAAGAAAACTATTTTTTTAATTGTATTTTTGGCTTTTCTCATTATCAGTTTACTCAAATTTCAAGTGTAGACACTTGTTCGATGCAAAATTAAATTCCACATCCAACGAGTACCCATTATGCATACTTTTGAGAAGACCCACATTCATAAAAAATGAAGATACATTAAAAAAGTGTGTTGAACATGCTTTTTTAATGTATCTTCAATTCTAATCAATGTGGATCTTCTAAAAAATATGCATAATGGATTCTCATTGGATGTAGAATTTAATTCAATATCCAATGAGTGTTTACACTTGAAAATTGAGTAAACGTATAAGGAGATAAGCCAAACAATTAAAAAAAGTAGTTTTTCTTCTTTTCCCTCCAAAATATTTACATGTACCTCTTTTAAATTCAAATGATTTTTATTGGTTTACATATTATGAGATGGAAATTCAATGAAAATTTCATGGCCACTTTTAGGCTGAAATTTTCACTCATAGCTTGACGAGTTCTCCTAAATTTGAATGGCACTCGTACTTGTTTTCCAATCTGAAAAGTCTTTCAAATAGTGTTTTGTGGGTTAGAAAATAGTGAAACATCTATGACAATGTTCTTGCCCAATTTGAGAATCCGATCAAGGTTCAAATGTCCTAGCCTTCGATGTCACAACCCACCCTCATCTATCTTTGTTAGACAACACTTATTTGTCTTCTCTTTTAGAACATAGGCGTTATTGTCTATTTTGATAGATTCAACTACTATGTCTTTGGTGCTTGGAGACTTTATTTGACAATTTTTACATTTGAACAACACATCATAGCCTTAGTCAGACATCTGAGAAACATTGAGGAAATTATGCTTCAGGTCATCAACAAACAATACGTTGTTGGCCTTGAATTTTCCATTAGATAGGATAACAATTTCTTTATCCACAATCTTACCAGATACATTATTTACAAGGTCATCACCTTTGCTAACAGGTGTCCATGAAAAAAACTTGCTTTTATCTCCTGACATATGCCTGGAACAACCACTGTCAACATACCATTGCCTCCCTTCATTTTGAGCATATGAAACCACATTGTAATTTTCTTCATTTTCATTTTTCTTCCGTACTTTAGGTTGTTGGATTGTTTTCTTGATTTCTAGATCAAGCATTTTATTTTTAAGTCTGCAATCGATTGCTCTATGGCCATAATTTTGATAAATCTAGCATTGAAATAAGTTATTCAGTGGGGGAAACAAATTGTTGTACCTGGGTATCCTCATCCATTGCCTGAAAAATTGGTCATTATGTTAATAATTTCTTCTTCGTGGCCTAAGCTATCTAAATGATAGATTCACTCTTTGAGATATTCGCGCTTGTATGAGACTTGAACCTCTCTATTGAGGAATTTTATCTTCCTTTCCTGTGTTATTAGAGTTTTGTTGATTCAAATTACTCCTTTTATTTTGCAAGCATTGATTTTCTTGTGGCTGCAATTTGGACTGTGTGCTTCCTTTTTCTCTATATTGTTGAGTTGGGTCAACTTTTGCTACTGCATTGTCTACATTTTTTACTGCTTGCACAAAAGTAATGGATTTCTTTCCCTTTATATCAACTATTGAGTTTGACTCGACTTCAAATCCAAGACCTTCTCTATTATTAGAGACTTTTTTTGCTTCAAGAAGTTCATTTAAACTTTAAGTCCCTTTTCACAATTTTTCATTAAAGCTTAAATGTGTTTTATCTTTTTCAAGATCTTTTCTCAGAGAAACAATTTCTCCTTCAAGCCTTTCACATGCTTAATTCTTTTCATTGAGTTGTTGATTCAAAGTTTCTTGGATCTTCTCACCTTCTTCAATTTGTATGAGTGGTGGTTCAATAGTTTTAACTTTGTCCTTGATCAACAGTTCCTTTTCTTTTTCTTTCTCAACCTTTGAATTTCCTCAATATCACTTATCATCTCACCTTCTAATTCAACTTCAACCTCTTCCTCATCAGGGTCAACAACTTATATTTCCAAACTTTCTATGGACATGAGCATAAATTATTTTGAGCTTTCATAGGCTTTGTCCTCATCTGAATATTGTCTACCTTCACTTTCAGAGGAGATGCAATCTTGGGTGTTGAATATTTTCTTATTAAACTTATTTTTGTCCTTTTGTATTTTTCTAAACTTCTCTCTAGGTTCATATTCATTCTTCTTCTTTTCAGGACACTTAGAAGCATAGTGACCTACTTTACCACAATTAAAGCACTTAAAAGGTAGCTTACCTTTGTACTTACTTGAGCCTCTCTTGAGTTTTCTCACAAACTTAGCTTCCTCTTCATCTGATTAACAACATGAGTCATTATGTTTTTCCTTGCACTTGTCTTCTTTGAAGGCTAATTCCTTTGTTGTATAATTTCCATTAGCATTCCTCATATCATAAGAAGTAAGAGTGCCAAGAAGTTGATCCAAAGTGAGATATTTGAGCTCTATCATCTCCTCAACAGTTGAAATTTTAGGATTAAATCTTTTAGGGAGGGATCTCAACACCTTTTGAACTACCATTGGCTCTTTTAGCTCTCTGTTAAGAAGTCTTATTATATTCATAATTTCGTCAACTCTACCAAAGTGAATATATTAACTCTGGCTACATCTGCTTGGGATTTACGGGGGGATGGATTTCTCACTACGGGGGAGGGATGACCTCTATCTATGGGAAAGGATCACTGCTAGGTACCCACTCAACCAGATAGACACTGAACCCTACAGATAGAGATAAGGTAAGAGAATTGATCTTCTCTCAAATGATATCTAATCCGTTCTTAGTATAATATACATAAATGGTAAGTGATGTTTGTTATACGATGCAAGCTTGGCATTTTCATCATGGCTAGTTTCAGAGTGCATGATAATTTCTAGTTTCTATGGTGCATTTTATTTAGCAATATCTTCATAATCATGCATCTTCAAAGACTCAAATTGCATTCTAAACCCTTGAATTTTTTCTTGCTTTACCTTGCTATCACCTTCATAGAATTTTCTCATCTTTTCCCATATTTCTTTTGCAATAGTGCAATCCATGATCTTGACTAGTTCGTATTCACATAGGCCAACTAGTAGAGAATTCATAGATTTATCAATTCCTGTAAATTAAATATTTTGATTTATAGTAATCAGGGCTTAAGGCTATCGATATTATTCATCCACTGCTTCCCATAAATCAAAACCAAGAGATTGAATATATTTTTTTCATCCTTGCTTTCCAAAAAACATAGTCCGTTCAATTGAACATAGGTGCCCTATTGGTGAATCTTCCTTCCTAGTTTTCCATAGTCCCCGATCTTTCTTCCAGTTGCTAAACTAATATGAAGTAACCTTACAAAGCAGGGAAATACTGGGCGGGGGAGGATGAATCAGTATTGTGGTAATTTTAAAACTTTCTTTCTGTATAAATTAATGTGTATATTTAATAATGCTCACAAAATTTACTAAATCACAAGACTTGAAGCTACTCTACTGATTTGCGGAAGTTAATTCACCATAAAAAGTAAGAATCATAGAAATGCAAAAGGAAACATCACACATGCACAGAGATTTATCTAGGGGAAAGAAAATGCCTGAAACCCCTTACTATCTATATTGCATTAATCAAAGAATAGAGAAGAAATACAATGCTTTCTCAAGCACGAGCACACCCTTCAAGTGTATAGCTATCCCTTTTCATGACTAACTAAACCTGGCCCAACACTTAGCCATTTTCAAGTCTTACCAAGCCCCTATTTCCTTGCGTTGTTCCCTTCAGAAATTGCCCCTATTTTTTAGGAATTTCACACCAAGGAATTGCACAATAGCCTTAGGTCAATGTATGACTGCATGCACCACCTGTACACATGGGAATCTATTACAATTGATAGTACACTACTGTGGAATCTCCATTTCAACTGGGTAACTAAAATTCCCTACATGCAACAATTATTTTGGGCTGATTGATCAGTTAACTGGTTGAAGTTCCACTTCCACAACTTGACCTCCACTAGTTCTTTTGACTGTTAGAACTAGTTAAATTGACAATAAATCAAATTAACTGAGATTTATTTTTCAATATTTGGCTTTAGCACTCTTTGTTAAGATTGAGTTATCGAATACAAACAACAATGACAAAAATTCAAAGGGATCGATCAGGAGAAAGCGATGGAAACAGAGGTCGACAGTCTCAAAGGTGGGTCGGGGTTTCTCATTAAAGTTTTTACTGAACCCATGAGTGGATAGGGTCACTGTATTGGCTAATTTTACATGGTTTTCTCCTATTGCCTTGGGGTTATAAGAAGTCACTTTTTATTTTAGCATTACCTCATCCGTTGCGTTTTCTTTGTCACTCACTGCTGCTATCTAGCGAGGGTTTTATTTGAGTGATGGAAGCGTGCTCTACCTTTGGTCATCACGAGGTTTTGGTGATAATGTCAGAAGGATGAAGACATACCTCCTCTGGGGTTTCATTCTGAACGATTATGGTTCTTCCCCTTGCAGTTTTCCGAACTGCCGGTTTTCTGTTTTGGGTTGCACTCTAACCCTAGTCATTTGGAAGAAGGGTTCTTTTCCGGTTTTCTTGGAATGACCTCGCTATTCTCTACGCCTGCAGACAGTTGAATGGAAGAACAACTTCTTGACTATTCCTCAAACTCGTTGGCTCCAGAATACATCTAGGTCAACTAATCACATCCGTCATCTGTCGAGCCTGCACTGGAAGGTAATCGCTTACCGGTTCCTCAGGTTACGAAACTTACCTCTCTCTTGAATGAAATGGAGGTCTCTCTTCAAGACTTGGGTAACCCTCAAGCAGTGGTGGCTGCGTCAGGAGGTATTTCTAGTTTGGGCGAGGGTGTTGAATCACCCTTTCTTTCCATCCCCTCACCCTTTGAACTCCAAGAGTGGTCTCAGGCTCTTCTGACTCTCTCAATCCCTCAAAGTGCCGCATGCGTCTCGGTAGTGGGGTTTAGTGGTTCTCACCTTGGTTCTCAAGGGTTTTATGCACAAGCTGGTCTCATGGGCTCAACGCCTATAAGCTTAGCTCAACTTCCCACATTTTCGATTCCTCCCTCAGGGTTCTTCAATGGTATTGCAAGGCTTGACATAAGCTCTGAGGAAAACAGGTCCTTGGACTCATACGAGAACGTTCCTGAGGAGGGCGCCTAGGCCGCGCATCCACCAAATCAAAAAGAAAAGAGGAAGTCAAAGCACTCCAAGATCCGAGAAAGAGAAAGGAACCTGGTTTTCAGAGAAGGCATTACAATGGCTCAAGCAGTGCTAACGGAGAGCACAATTCTTATGGGTAGGGTTAGAGGCAGAAATTACACGCCTGCACGACTGCGGAAATGGACCGCGGAGGTTTGGGGAAATCTATTGGCGCAACTACCTGGTATCATCACCCTGTCTCGGGGGTGGTTCTCCCTTATTTTCTCTCAGCCAATCCAGCTCGATTGCTGATAAGATATTGGCATATCGAAATGACCCCTGTGCTGCTGAAGCGATGGTCTCCATTGTTCAACCTGGACAAAGAAAACTTGGGTGCTGGTCCAATATGGGTTCACCTGTCGGGTCTTCCACTCTAGTTTTGGGCAGAGGAGGTCTTCAGGGTCATTAGTGATGATTTAGGGGTGTACCTTGATCACGATAGGGATTATTAGGACATAGGATTCTTGGCTCTAACTTGCATTTTGGTGCACCTTAACACTAGAGAGGGATTGGTGGAGATCTATCTGCTCCAGATGGGAGACATTATGCGTAGGAAGATTTTGAACTATGAGGGTATCCCATTTCCCTGCCGAAGGTTCCAGGAGGTGGGTCATTTGTACAAGGATTTCCCTTTGTTGTCCGCGGCACATCAGGATCCTCCCAAATCTTTGGTTTCAACCAGCACTCAAATGGTGGAGTCAAACTTTCCTTCACTGGAAGTGCCTACTGTGTATATGGATTCGAAGATGTAGGGAGTGAAGGAAACCACCACTCAACCATCCACTTTGTCTGTTGCGGCTCCTCTCGCCAATGCACGGGCTAGAGACTTGGCTTTTGCTGGTACTTCTTCCTCCTCTTCTCCTCTATTTACAAAAGAATGCATGGTTTCTGAATTTGTTTCTACTTCTATTTGCTCGTCTGGGTCACTCTCTGAGGTTAGAAAGTTGTGCTCCCCAGTGTGGTTCACACAGGTACTTCCTCCGCTCTCTCCCTACCACTCAGACCCTAACTTTTGGTTAACCCCACTGTGGCAGATAGTCTAAAATATCGAAGGCTATTAAGAGGGCAGGTGTAGAAGTGGATTCAGGGGTGCAACATCCCATTGATTAGGTCCTTATAGCAAAGGTAACCCACTCACTGATCATCCATGAAGTGCCTCTCTTTCACTAGTAGAAAATGACTAATTTAAAACTAAAAAAAGGACTAAAATTTGCATATAAACGACTATTTTTCTGTCGGTGACCAATAATAGCTAATTTACAGTATCTTATAACACGACCAACTTTTAGTCGTTTTTAACTTAGTCATTAATTGATTGTCTCAATTTTATTGTCTAGTAATACATTTAGTCATTAATTTAGACATTAATTTAGTCATTAATTTAATCATTGATTTGGTCATTAATTTAGTCATTGATTTGGTCATTAATTGTCACAATTAATGACTAAATATACAACAAATATATTATTAAAAGATCACCCAAAAAAACCAATTAATGACCAAATGTTTGTCATGTTATAACACACTATAAATTAGATACTAATAGTCATATATATGCAAAATTTAGTCATTGTTTGAAACCAATTAATGACCAAAGATATATGACTAAATTTTAGTCGTGTTATAAGATACTATAAATTAGCTACTAATAGTCGTATATATGCAAAATTTAGTCATCATTTGTAATCACAAATTTATCATTTGCATTAGTCATTTATATTTTTTGGTAGTATCATATTCATTATATAAATTACTACTTTAGTAGTTTATATTCATTTCATTTATTTTCATTAACAATCGTTATAAGCAACTAATTTAATCGTATATTCATTTTATGTGTTCATCATTAATAAACATAAACTACTAATTTAGTAGTTTTAGATTGATTTTAGTTTTCATTATTAATCAGCATAAATTAATTAGTATGATTTTTCAACTAAATTAAAAAGAAATGGCATACAATGTACATGTTCATATAATATGAAAACGCAAAGTTACATATGTTAATTACAATACTAAGTAATATCAAGTGCAACTATAAATAATTCCAACCACATAAAGTATATTATATAAAATGTCAAGTATTACAATATGAGTTTCCAACTTAATATTGGTTGGAGTACAATTTACACATGAAATATTGTTTCATCACTTCAAAACATTATCATTGTGTTGCCAAGGCATTGCAAGTGAATTCAACAACTCTGAAAATTTGACCATTAGTCTTTATGTGTGTCTTATGCAGGATATTGGCTCTATGGGTACCACTAGACCAATGCTCTTCTCTTTCTCTTTAATTTGCATTTTGTCATTCTAGTGTTATTGTTCTCCTCTTTCTTCAATTCTTGCTTCTTACCATCAATACTGAGTTCCTTTCCTGAAAAAAATATACATTGCAAAGTATAAGACATGAAAGTCGATGAACACTGGAATATAAACTAAAGTAGACTATAAAAGATTTATACGATATATACCTCAACATCAACAATATTGTTAATGTCATTTTCCCCATAAAAGCAAGAAACTCGAACAAGTTTTCTTTAGTTGGGCAATAATGGCCACTATGTGGCCAGATGACCTATATAGAAAAAGCAAATACAACGTCAATTAAAGAAATAAATGCAAATAGACGCACACATTTATATTCCAATATTTTGAATTCCCATGCTTATGGTACATTACAATTTTGATTTTATCCAACATAATCAAACACATCAGAGCTAGCAATTTCTATTAAGAATGTTTCATGCTTCACTTTTGTAGTTGTATCATTTCCTCTAGTTATCTTTAAGAAGCAATGACACTTCAACAATAAAACTGATCTGTAGAAATCTAATGGGTGGAGCAAAGTATTGCTGGCACAATATTACAACAATAGACTAGAAAATAATAAGATAAAACTTTATAATTTGGATACTAACTGGGAATAGAGCTTCAACATAGTAATCTTCTATTGTTAGTGTAGCATTCTGAGAGAAAAGGAATCCAATTCCTAGAAGCCAACAAATTATGTATACCCCTTGTTTTCCCTGTAATTAATTGAGCAAGATTAGCACATGCAATTTCCATTTAAAATCTCTAAAATGATTCTATAAATATTCAAAGAAAACTTAATGTTACTCATTCATTTTTCTCTAATGCACACAAAACTAAATATGCTAATATGTTTTTGAGCTAGAGATTTATGTAATTCATTTGTCCAAAATCATTTCTTATTGTCATGACTATTTTTTGTTAATGATCATACAATGGGCCTATATAATGTTTGATAAAAAAACATATTTTTCAAAATATATTCCATTTTTCTAATTCAAAGCTAAATTTTCTTCCAGTTTATGGCGTTCAAACAAACCGAAATCATTTTACTTTAACAAGTCATTTTTGTAATATATTACTAAACGAGCAGCTATGTAATGAAGTTATTAGTGGTGGAACACTATTAAATCACAAATACATGCAAGAAACAACACCACTATGTCCTAGGCATGCCAAGTCTTTATCCTCTTGGTTGGAAATATTACTTCATGAAAACAACATATTTGATAGAGAACTTTTTCTGAAACTAACCAATGCCAATGTATCAAACAACAACGACATTTCTATTGGCATGCCCTCAAAATGTGTGGAAGTATTAAACACGTGTCCTGCACTTCCCTATACACACTCCTCTTTCGTCGTGTCTTCATATGAATCCCTCAAGTTTGATACTCTTGCAAGTACTGCTACAAAGTTCTAGCTCTAAAGGCACTCAGATTTCAAATAGATGAATGTATTATATCTTGGTTCTAAATGATAGACATAGTGATGGAAGCATCCGCTAATCCTAAGCTCGATTATATGTCTCTATGAAATGGCATTAAGGAAAATGTTTCTATAAAGCTTTAGGTCCAACTCAACATGGACAAAGAAACAAGGTCTATCAAGAATTGATCATTATTCTTGATCATTTGTGTGTACTACCATGCATAGAGAAATACATAAACAAATATGATGAATCCTAAATAAATACAATGTGGTCATCTCCCTCCACTTCAAAATTATACCTTGTAAAGTTGTGATCGCAAAGAAGAATGATAAGGAAAGAAAAATGCTTGCTACCAGAAATGAAAATGATTTCAAAATGAAAAAATATTTTCAATTGAACCTGGAGGTAAAAGAATAACTTATTGGTCTAAATATTGAAACTGCAAACCCAATTTTATTCAATATTTTGGCTGCCAAAAACAAAAATTCATTACTATCCTTTGAATATCTAACTCGACAAACAAATAACAATCTCCAAGCATATAACTTCAAAACAAGATCCTCTAAAGCTATTGCAATTTTCCACATTTTTGGACATAGGTTAGGCTTCGAATTGATGAATGATTTAGTTTTTATGTAGTTGGCTTAAAATGGCATCAAATCAATGTTGACACCATAAAATAGCCCATGGACAAGGAATGTTTAGACGTTCTTGCGTAAGAAGCGACACCCCAGAGTGTTTCCCCTCTAAGAAGGATGTCTCCCAAATGTCCCCTATTTGGAAGAGATGCCCTAAGAGATGGAGGGCATCACCAACATCCTCCAGGGTGTCCACTCATATATAAAATGTAACAATGAAGAACAATTTTTGGGCCACTTCCCTTTAACTCACACAATATAGACAAAAAGCCATAAACACACATAAAAATTAAGAGATTGTGCAAAAGTTGTCTGGTCTTCTAATCTAAACTTGATGTGAGAAAATGACAAGAAATTACCCATCAAATATCCATGCATCCATATGATCTCACGTATTCCAAATATAATTACCCATAGTTGCGTTGCAACACATCTGTATGCCTTCAAATTTTATTATAGTCATAGGATGAGCCATATGAATTCTAGGTGCTTTTCAATTATCTCTCTTTAGTGGTATCCACTCTTGAAGCTAACCCGGGCCTACATAAATTGAAGGACATGCCATAAATCATATCATGTATGTACCATTATTAAATCAATGATTTCCACTTAAAAAAGAACTCATAAAGAGAACTGTAAATAAATAAACAATTTCTAGGCCACTTCCCTTTAACTCATGCAATATAGACAAAAAGTCATAGACAAGCATAAAAATTAAGAGATTGTGCAATAGTTGGTTGGTGTTCTAATCTAAACTTGATGTGAGAAAATGACGAGATTACCCATTAAATATCCATACATCCACATGATCTCACACATTCCGAATATAATTACCCATAGCTGCTCTGCAGTGCTTCTTTGCGCATTCAAATTATATACAGCCATAGGATGATCCATATGAATTCTAGGTGCTTTTCCATTACCTCTCTTCAATGGTATCCACTCTTGAAGCTAACCTAGCCCTGGATAAGTTTAAGTACATGCCATAAATCATATCATGTATGCTTCCATTATTAAATCAATGATTTCCACCATCCAAGGTTGGAAGGAAGAAACTCTGATTGGGTCTCTGGCCACTCCTATGGGACTGGGAGTCAACTAATAACTTTGTAGTGGCCATGCATTCATCATAGAAGAGGCATGTGAAACATTCATTGATGACTGTTGATAAGGAACTCAAATGGATTCCATAGTAATGACATAACTTGAATAGCATAGCTAATGCCATATAACAAAACTATAAAAAATGTTGATTGAAAGAAAACCAATTCTCAACTTGAAACAAAATCAAATATATGATAGCTGACATTGATCCTAAATTGCAATAACTTCAAAGTTACATCAGACATTCGCATTGAAATAGGGAACCTATTACCAAAAATTCTGGATCATTGAGCAATTTTGCTCAAACTATAGTTGGAGCTGTAGTTCACTGATGAAACAAATGGAGCATTAAACATCCACCAAGATTCCATTCTCATGTCGTCTGCCCTATAGCCCCCTCAAAGGGTATGTGCCAAAAACAGATGATTCTAGGTGCAAGTCCCGACAAATTTAGGAAGAAGGGTTCCACATCCTTGGATGGCATGTATCAAAAACAGATGAGACAAGTCCCATGATATTTTGGAAGGAGAGTCACACCTGTTCACTGATGAAGCCAATGGAGCATTAAACATCCACCAAGATTCCATTCTCATGTCGTCTGCCCTACAGCCCCCTCAAAGGGCATGTGCCAAAAACAGATGATGGTAGGTGCAAGTCCCAGGAAATTTTGGCAGAAGAGTTCCACATCCTTGGATGGCATGTGTCAAAAATGGATGAGGCTGGGTGCAAGTCCTAGGATATTTTGGAAGGAGAGTCACACCTCAAACTTGACATTAAAGACAAAGTTGACCCATGTTATACAGTGCTTAATGAAGATTATAAAAAGAAGCCTAAGGAATAGGTGAAGACACAAGAGAGGGGACACAAAAAGAGAAGGTGATTTTCTCTAGTGCGAGTGGCTCAATAGACTGAAGTACATAGGAGGAAACATTTAGGAGGATTCGAGGTATTGGCTTGGAAGGGTCTGACCTAGGTTCAACATTAGTTAGCCAAAAAAATCCCTACACTACTGGCCCTTTTGGCATTAGCCCGCGGAGCGCGGACTGAAGTCTCACCCGAAGCAGTATGGGGGGATGCTGGAACCAAGTTTCTGCACCCTGAGATGGTCATGATGTCGATTTTTTCCTTCTATTCCTACTTTCGCACAAGTCATAGAGTTCTAGGGCTTTGTCAGAGTAGCCCTTTATTCCACCCTTCAGTACCTCCACGAAGGGGTACAATCAGCGTTTGTGCAACCCTAATCTGTGGTTCAGGTACTTTCGCGCTGCTAGGATAATGTGTCGTGCAATTTCCTAAAATAGCTTACGTATCTTACTTATCTTATTAAAGAATCATAGTTAGCGCCACGTAAACATATATCCTTACTTGCGTTCAATTATCCAACGTAATTACATACATTTGCACATCATATAAGCATTATAAATGAAATTCATACAAAATATGACAAGATGTATTAACAGGAAACAAAGACACAAAATTTGTAAAGTGATTCTCTTTATTGATATCTTCAGACAATTACAGACTCTATCCACCATCCACACATAGTTGCAAGGGTCCGGGCACTCAGCTATAGACTTATACCCTAGGCCTTTGTGCACTCAGCTGCAGAGCCTCTACCTACTCTAAGACCCGAAACTTAGACTTCTCCCCTTATTGCTCAAGACTTCTTCTACAACTTATTACTTGTTAAGACTACTTAAAGGTTACTTACTTTACTTTACAAGATAAGGGTGGACAACCCTTTATGACTCATGACACCTTCGCGCTCTGCGACCACAAAATGCAGAGTATTTATAACTTTATTACAAAATTCTACCCAAACATGGGATTTTAGCTCCAAAACTATTCTTAGGGGATCTCGTTCCCAACAGGCCCCCAAAAAAAACATCGTGACTCACCCTCAAGTCACTCGGTTGATGTGGAGATCTTAGCGTGAAGACCTCCAAGCTTGACCCTTATCACTGCAGCCTCTGCAGTGCATTGTGCCACCGATTGCTTCGTGTCTTCCACTATTTGATCAGTGACTACTCCTGAACTGTCGACCTGAAGATTTTGTTGAGTTGCTTGTAGAGATACAAGCTTTCCTTTAATAGAGGCTGTCACCATGTAAGCCTCATCCAGTCAGGGCTTCAGTCACACCTTTAGCACTGCTTCCTTTTTCTGCGTTGCATCCACCTGTTCTTTCAGCTGCTTGGCCTCTTGTAGCTTCGCCAATCTCTATGTGAGCACGATGGTTCATGTTGTGCCTTTGACTTCGTCATAACGTTATTGTAGCTTGCACGTTTTTGTCTCCAGTCGCTGTACATTGGGGTCCTCCTGCAAGCTCGTTAGGACCTCAAATGACTGCTCAAAAAGTTGAGTGCAGTCTGCTACTGCACTGTGAACCATCGCTATTGCCTCTATGACAGCAGTCACCCGCTACTCCTTTAATTTTGGTGGAGTTGAAGGCTGGGCCTTCAACTGTAACTATGTGATCTACAGGTTCAACTCCAACTGAACCTTCACCATTTATGTACAAGCATCACACACCCCTTGGCCAGCTTTCGGACGCGCACCTCGACTAGTTCTTCCTCAGGAATGGCCAGCTCTGGGACCATTCGGCATGCCTCCTCGATGACCTGCATTATATGCTTGTTCTAGTTGGTCGCCTCGGTCACAGCAGTGATGGAAGAGTCTCGCTGTAGTGTGATCTACTCGTTGTTAATCTGCTGTTCACTAATCACCCGGAGGGCGCGGTGCTCACGGGCCCTCAAATCTGTAATCACTCCATCCTACAAGAGGTGGAGTGATTCACCAGGGAGCACTGCCAGATTCAACCCTACTCCCTTGAGGGTGTTGATAGTGGGCTTGTCAGCTTCATTCTCCATGGTCAGTGCTCCATCAGGAAACACTATCACGCTGGAGGTCTTCGTGAATATTTCGGAAGCTTCTGAAGTGTCGATAGCAAGACTGGTAGACACCGTGCCAACCTATGATGCGCAGGTCTACAGATCCTGCAGACGTGTCTCAATAATCCCCAATACTAGTTGTTGTTGATGCTCAAACTGTTGTAGGGCCTTCGCGGTGACATCCCGCACTGTGTCATCGATGTCGTGCAAATCGCCCTCTGTGAGGGTGATTAGGTCCAGTGATGTCTTAGTAGCCTTGGATTTCTTCCTGGACCCTCCTTTCTCTTACTCCCTTGGATGCTTCATGCAGGCGGACGTCGCCTGTGGGTCTGCGCTGTACTGTTCTATCTGCTCATCAGTCTCCTCCTCTGTCTTAGGTGAACGAAACCTTGCGCCTTTGTCAGAGCCTCGCTCTGTTCTGCCCGTTTGCTTCTCTTTCTGCTAAGTGGCGTCATCAGCCTTGTCAACGTCCTCCTTCTTTCTCTTTTCAGCTAGCTGCATCATCTTTAGCTTGGCCTCCTCCTTCTTTCTCTGTGCGGCAGACTTGCTCCCTCCCACTACTAAGTCTGTTGTCGTGCACCACTTTATTAGCCATTGATCAAATAATCCATCAATGGTGTCATCCATTTCCATTTAAGACAAGTCATACCATTTCTGCGCAGGGTCCTTCTGCGCCCTAATGGCCACATGGTGAAAATCTGCTTTAAACTCTTGGTAGCCCTGCAGGTTGGAAAACACCGTAGGTGACAACTGCGGTTTGCAATTGATGGCCATGCAGATGTTCATCTCCATCAAGATCCAGAATATCTTGTTGTCCTTGATTCGTTGCGAATCCTTCGTTGTCCATAGCGAAGCGTACTTCGCTACTTCTAGTAGGTCTAGCACAACTGAAGGGAATTGGCTGTCCTCTGGAAGCTCCCAGGCTACTAGCACAATCGACAGCAAGAGCCACGTGTAGTGGAACATCTTATTGAGCTCTTGTGCTTCACGAAAGTTCACTAAGAACTCTTTGTGAAGATAGTCCGCCCAATTGAACTGAACTCCTTCAGTGCACTGGGCTACTAGCATGACGACAGGCGTCAACACCTCATCGGCACGACACTTCCTCATCACCTTCCATGCTAGAATCTGCATAGCCACCTTTATAGCAGGTCACAAATGCTGGATATGGCATATCCATGTGGCTTCTTTACCAACTTAAACTTCTCTTTCATGGCCTCTGCGAGGGCCTCCTCACCACCTTTTCTGCCAAATGTCATGGCCAAATTTTGTCCTGTGTAAGGAAAATGCGTGATCCTGTGGATCAACTTGTTAGTGATGGGTATTAGATCCTCCACCCACAAACACCCATCATGCACCAAGCATAGCAGCTTCTTGATGACCAATACTGTAACCGGGGTGTGGTTGTAGTGCGGCACCCAAAGCAAGTTGAGCAACCCTGCCTTGTATCGATGATGTGACGCATCAGCTACCCGGTTGCCAGGTGTGGGAACTTCTCATGATCAACCAAGTCCTGGTCTTCGTGTTTTAGTAGAGGAACCCTCCCTAAGCGCGGTCTTTCAAAAAAAATTTCATTCGACAGTAGAGGGGTTTGCAAGGGGACCTTGGTCTTGTCGATATCTTTTGGCACCTTGGTCTTGCCCTTGCATAGAGGGACGTACTCAGGTAACCGAGTGATAGGGTCAACACCTTGGGCTTCAAATTCCTCCACATCTACTCCCACATCCTCATCATCCATCAGGATGTCTTCAATTTCTTCCTCCTCCAGCTCTAGATTGATGGCATTGCCCTTCTCCTATGTGGTAGGCTTCGGTGGGTTTCTTCTTGGCAATGCATGCAATGGTATCACAAGCTTCTTGCCGTTCTTATCCTTCACACTCTCCTTGGGTGGGGTGGGATTTAGTCTCGGCGTCCTTGGTGATTTAGGCACTTCTGCTAAAACCTCAGAAGCCTCTAGAGTAGCTTCTTCGACGTCCATATCAATTTCTGACACCGACTCCTCTACTTTAGTATCTATAGCTTTTGTGGGCGCTGACATGATGTTTTGCAAGAACTCCTCTGTCTCCTTCGACAATGTCTCAAATACTGAACTGGCTATTAAAACTTCGAAGTGCTTGCAGTTCATGTACACTTGAGAACTCCACAACTCAATTCTTGAAATGCCAAATGTTTTTTGCTGGGCAACCACTTGTAATTTAAAGGGAATTTTGAATTCAAATATGATCATCCCCCCCAAATTCAATTCATTAATGTTGGATTGGAGGCATATTTTCAGGGATCTGACCCATAAAATCTGTCTTAAATGTCGGTTGCCCGCTCCATTTGGCTGCATTTCTACCGTCAAATCATGAATTGTGACTTTAACGGTCACTTTCTGGTCGACCTACGATTTCTCCCTAGGTAGTACAGCACCCTTCGCGCTGCTGTGAACCCTGTGACACTTCCTTGCTTCGCACAATCCTCCAATCGTGCATCTCCCCAACCCGAGCAATGTAGTTTATAGTACCGGGCCTCCTTTCAGTTGCTTGGAGCACTAAGACTGTTCTACCTTCATATAGTCACATGGCCGGACCAGTGGTGTATGGCCATCACAATCGTGTGCGTAGAATATTTTGCGCGGTCGCTCTCCCTGCATAATGTCCTCCCACGACATCCCATGAGCGTCTGCGAGGACATTGCTCCTTTCAAACTCTGGTACATATCGTCGTAATATTTCATCAAAACCCATTTTTTACAGATGCCCAACAATGACAGAAAAGTCTGCCGCGCACTGCTAACTCCTTCTTCTGCTGGACAGTGTATCCTTCCGGGGCATTTCTTGTCGGTAGGAATTTTATGATATCTTCAAAATGACCATCCGCGACGCGCACTGCAAATAGTTGTGCGTCAGGCAATCCCTCCAAATTAGTGGGATCTTCCCTATTTCGATGCGCAACATATGGTCTAGTCTTGCATTAAGTCGTCTAGGATTCACAATAACTTCAAAATCATACTCCTAGAACAATAACAACCACCTGCAGATTCTCCCCCCCAACACAGGCTTATTGACCAGGTATTTCAACACAGAATTATCTGTGTACATCTTAAAATGGCCACCTAGAAAGTAGTGTCTAAACTTATGGAGTGCATATACCATGGCTAACCCTTCGTGCTCGGTGGTGGAATAGTTCTTCTCCACCTTGGATAACCTTTTGCTTGCGAACGTTATAGGATGGTCCAAGTCTCCTCTGCCACCCTATGTCAGTACTACTCCCAACGCTATACATGACGCGTCGACATGTACATGAAACTCCTTGCAATTTGGGAAGACTAAAATCGGCGCAATGACCATATTTTATTTTAATACATCCAAGATTTTCTTAGAGTCCTCGTTCTGGCAGAATGTGACATCTTTTTTCAACAACTTCTCCATAGGCTCGATGATCTGGGCATAGCCTTTGATAAAGTTTTTGTAATATCTTGTATGTCTTAGGGTAGCACGTAGCTATTTCACACTCCTCGACACTTCCAAGTTAAGTATCACCGCGATCTTCGTGGGATCTACTATCAGTCCCCGTCTACAAATCACATGACCCATCAGGGTCCCAAAAGGAACACAAAACAGGCACTTCTTCAGATTGAGCACGATTTGGTACCTTTGACAAGTATCTAGCATCAAGTGTAAACTAGCGACATGATGTTTCACCAGCCCAAACACAGGCCAATCATCAAAGTACGCTTCCAAGAACTTATGAATAAATTCCTTGAACGCCACAATGACTATGTGCGAGAAAATCACAGGCGCATTCTTCAATTCGAAAGCCATCACCATGTACTAAAAATGCCCCCACTCAGTCACGAAGTTTGTCTTGCTTCTATCCTCCGGAGCGATTTTGATCTGATGGTACCTAGAGAACCCATCAGTGAAGGAATAAGCTTCCTGGCCACCTACATTGTCTAACACTTCATCAGCGGATTCAGGAAAGGATCATGTACACAAGCATCATTCAACTTCCTGAGATCTATGCATATCCTTATTTCATCCTTTTGCTTCTTATCCTATAACACCATTGGGCTTACCCAATTAGATTCTTCCACAGGTTCAATGATGCCTGCTGCGAGCATCTTGTCTAGCTCTAAGTGGTCCTTCTCCTTATACTTCAGATTGAGACGGTAAGGTCTTTGCTTAAATGGCTTCACGTTGGGCTTCAACGTGATCTTCATAAAACCTAGGGCCCCGATTATCCCTTTTAAATCCATAAACTTGGTTGGGAACAAATCCTAGTATTCGCAGATCAATTCAATGACCTTATCCACCGTCGTGTCATCCCAGTAGTCTCCAATCTTCACGAATTTGGGCTCTGCCTCCGTACCAATATTTACCTGTTTCGTTTTTAGTGGCACAGTTATATCAGGATTCTCAATCCGCGGTCCTTCAACCTCGTGGTAACCTTCTCTTTCAGGGATGTTAAATTTTCGTGGATCCTCATATTCTTCTTTAGCAGTACGTTATATCATTCCAGCATGTGATTTAGCTGAGTAGTCCAATAAGGTTTAATCAGGTCCAAAGGATCCTGCAGTATCCTAAAGATTGTTTCTTTTACTTCTTGTAGCGCTTCATCAATACAGTCAAAATGTCTTCAAAGCTGAATTTCATTATGAATCCTTCACGCAAAACATCCCATTCACCTATACCATGGTGGAGCTTTGTTTTTAAGTACTAGTTCATCAGGATGACATCAGGGTGTGACAAAACAAGTGCACCCATTCAAGTTGGGGATTCTCTCCATAAGCCTTAGCCCATTTGGCCAAGTGCACACGCGGATCATCCTTCCCATCATATTTGTCTGTCATTCGTACCTTTAGCTTCCCAAAGCGTGTTCTCATCATCCTTCTACATTCACGCCAATCGTCAAAGCTACCCTTGTTCATACCCCAACATCTTTCCAGTGTAGTGCGTAGTGCCTACTCCAAAACCTAGAAGCGCTACTTCTCTGGTACCTCCCTCTCAAATGTGTCCAAAAATATATCTACATCATTCAGGCCATCATAAGTGGGAAAATTTCTTACCTCTGACGACACACAACGCAGTGACTGGCTCATCATGTTACATCTCAGTGTGGCTACTTCATGTAACCGATTTTGCGAGTGCTATAATTCTTTATAAGAGTTCGAGGTGCAAGAATTCTCACAATCACAAGTAATTTGTCCATCCATTGTTGGAATTACCCAATCTTGGTCTCACGTTGTTATCTTATAGATACAGTATAGATCGACATTCCTCTCATCATCATGGACTGGTTTAGTATAACACAAATCCTTCAACAAGATCTAGGGGTACTATTACGTGGAGGGACTCATTCTCAAATATCATCTTTTGCTTCTTTAAGTTGATTACCCTGTTCATATCGGTAGCCCAATCAATGCCAAAGAGCGCATGGTAGGGGTTGTTATCATCCACAATTTCTATTACTTCAAAGTCAGCCAGCACGCTTGTGCCTTCAATATCTATAGTCACCCCTTGCAGTTGCCCCATGGGGGTGATCTTTTGTTAATTTTCCATCCTTAATTGAATCGAAGACCATTATAGCACGGGTCTTCCCATCAGTTCCCAAGTCTGTTTTGGTAGGACATTGGCATCTGATCCCAGATCCAAAATAACCTGATCCATTTCATATTCTCCCATTTGTGTGGTCAATCTCATCTCCCATCCTGTCCTTGTTGTATGCTTACCAATATTTCGTACCACACACGGTTCACCCAGAGTCTTTCCGGCGCATCTATTTATAAGCTCCTGTAATCCCTTAATAGCCTTGCTATCACGTAGAAACTTCATGTAGGTTTCCAGAAAGGTCATAAGCATAGAAGGGTCAATTTCCTAATTAGGCTTATCCTTGCTCCTTGTGTTGGAGGCCTCAACGAAGCTCTTATTTGCTTCCATGAACGTTTCGCGTGCGCGCTCCAAATCAAATTCAGCTTCCTTTGTCGGAGGTTTGCGAACCCATGCACTGTCTTCGAGCTGTTTCCCCTTATCATCCCCTGTTGCAATTCCACTTTGGAGGACTATATTCACATTCGGATCCTCTTCACGAGGATCATACCTCATCATCTGTAGGTTCTGAGTCGGTTGAGGTGGTAGTGCCCCTTTGTCGTGTATCCTTGCTATCAGCATAGGACAGTCCTTCGTTTCATGATAAAAAAAGTACAATATTTGCACGACGGGTGCGTTGGGTTAGTGCAACCGTGGGCATAATGTTCCAGTCCTCCACAATTGTAGCAGATTATCTGTCCCCCATTCTCTGCCAGGTTCTCCTCGACCTCGCCTTGTCCGCGCCCCTGAACGACGTTTCGCGCCATCCCTGCGTTCTGGTTAGGGGGCCGCATTTCTGTCTGAACCCTATAGGCAGGTGTCATATCCATCATCAATTCATAGCTTCTGCAGTTGCGCTCATTATGCCCTACCGACCTACAGAAGTTGCAGAACAATTGTTGCGGTGTTTGTACAAACTTTTGCAACAAATGACAGCTATCCGTTGCATGTTTTCCTACTACCTGACATATAGTGCACCACAAAGCAGGCCCTGCACTTAGTCCTGCTTGAGCTTCTAACTTTAAACTCATCAGTCCTCCTCCTATAATATAGTTCACAAATACCAGATAATGGTCTTTGTCAAGCCCCTGACCCTTGCATTTCAGGCACCATACCTCTTCATGCACCTCCAGTCGAACTGTCCTGTCCTGCTTCAATTTGTACATTTCAATGCAAAGATTCTGCAATTGCGCATGGATCTACTGAACCCCTAGATTTAGATCTTTCATTGACGTTTCGTGCAGTCTCATTGCAATCTCCAAGGCCTCTGCCTAAGTTTTTATCTTCTGTTGTGACAGTGCAACCCTTAGGTGTGGCAGGAATGAAGCCACTAACCATTTGCGGTGCTATCCATCCATTAAATTCATATTAGCTTCGCAGATTTTACACTTCAACCTCTAATCTAATTCCGAAGGGGTCTCTCCTGGTTTCATCGTGATTTCCTTGAACCCTACAATTGACTGTGCCTCAGATTTAGGCCTGCTGAATTCTTTATTCAGCGTGCTCTTGATGTCCACCACTCAGCGTTTGGGTTATTGTTAGAGTATTTAATGTACCAGGTTAGTGCGCGATCCTGCAGAGCACTAACCACTATTTCCTTGTTCATGTGATCATATGTAACGCCCTGATTTTTCCACACAGATTTCACAATGAACCAAAATTGGTCCGGGTCCTCATTTCCCAGCCTTTAAACAAAGTCAGCTTTATTGAATGTGCCATACTGAACTACAGTGGAGGTGGTGGTGGTGTGGTGAAGTCGCAGGTGATGGTGGTGAGGTTGGAGGTGGTGTGGGTGGAGGTGGAATTCATGGGAATCCTTCTCTTATTAATTGAATTACACTTCACAGAGAAGCCCGCGCTACTCCTTCTTCGTCACCCAATGGAGGTGAAATTAATGGACTATATTCGGGACCCTTTCTTCCTTCGTTCCTGTAATTTTTTCCGCTTCACGTAGCTCTGAACATCAAGGTAGCTGCATAACCCATTTTTCTCACAATAACATCTTAATCTAGGTATTCAAAGACTTCAAGTACTTACCTTGCGGTGCTTTGAAAAAGCACCCCTCCACCTCGCTGTAGTTGACTGAGGTATCAACTGCGAATTCAGTCACAAATCATCCTATGATGCGATCGAACCAATGATCGACAGTGCATGCGATCTTATCTTTAGAGGCTTCCAGTCTTTGAGCTAATTCCAGGTCCAAACAACAAGACCGTCAAGTCTCCACCTTCCTTGGCTATCTGCTAGCTTTGAGATCCACTCGTATAGCTTAACTGGAAAAGAACAGTAAAATATCTCGTGGATTTTTGTTAATAGGTACCTATCCAGCCACTGTTCCTTTGTCAGTCACGGGTTTCTGTTTTCCTACATCACGAATTCGTGGATCTTCCTATCCAACCAGTCTCTGATCTCTTTCTCAGTTGGAGTCTAGTGATACAACATCACACATCTCTTATGTAGATTCTGGTCCCAGCAACGGAACCATTTGTTGGCTTGGAGGGCTCCAACCCAGGTTCAGGGTTAGTTAACCAAACAAATCCCTACACTATTGGCCCCTTTGGCATCAGCTTGCCGAGTGCGGACTGAAGTCTCACCTGAAGAAGTATGGGGGGATGCTAGAACCAAGTTTCCGCACCCTGAGATGGTTGTGATGTTGGTTTATTCCTTATATTCCTACTTTCGTGTAGGTCGTAGAGTTCTAGGGCTCTGTCAGACTAGCCCTTTATTCCACCCTTTAGTACATCCACGAAGGGGTACGATCGGCCTTCGCGCAACCCTAACCTACGGTTCAGGTACTTTCACGCTGCTAGGGCAGTGTATCATGCAGATTCCTAAACTAGCTTAAGTATCTTACTTATCTTATTAAACAATCACAGTTAGCGCTGTGTAAATAGATATCCTTACTTGCGTTCAATTATCCAACGTAATTACATACATTCACACATCATATAAGCATTACAAAGGAAATTCATTCACAATATGAAAAGATGCATTAACAGGAAACAAAGACATAGAATTTGTAAAATGCTTCTGTTTATTGATATCTTCAGACTATTACAGACTCTATCTGCCTTGTGCACACATCTATAGGGGTCCGCGCACTCAGTTGCGGACTTCTATCCTAAGCCTCTGCGCACTTAGCTGCAAAGCCTCTACCTACTCTGAGACCCAAAACTTAGACTTCTCCCCTTATCACTCAAGACTTATTCTACAACTTATTACTCGTTAATACTATGTAGAGCTTACTTACTTAGCTCTTTTTATACAATCCCATGGTCCACGAACCAGGGTAGATATTTTACAACCGACTTTACTTTACAAAATAAGGATAGACAACCCTTTATGACTCATGACACCTTCGCACTCCGCGACCACAAAATGCGGAGTCTTTACAACTTTATTACAAAATTCAACCCAAACATGGGGTTTTAGCTCCAAAACTATCCTTGGGGATCCTGTTCCCAACAGAGGGTGTATCAAGAGACAAAATTTCTGGATATTGGAGGGCCAAGTTGTTGAAGAGAGAGGGAGGTCAATTTGATTGGAGAAACTGATTTTCCAGGGCCGAATTTCCTAAGGTGCAATGGCAGCTCAAAGGGAAGGCACAATGTCGATTTGTTGGCAATTTGTTGGGCCAGAATACTCCAGGCCGAGTTCCTTCATAGGTTGATTTCATAGAGGTTGAATTCCTTGGGCCAAATTCATCGTATGTGGGCCAAGTTAAAAGTTCCAGTAAATGCATTTTTCCTTGTAATTTTTTGTGAGTTGAAAACCTTGATTTCCTAGATTAATGAATGATAGAGAATTGTTGTAGGTAAATAAATCTGGGTTGGTATTAGGAGATTTAACACTTACCACTGTTCAAATTTCTTTCAAAACAAAAAATCATCTTCTAATTTTTTGGTTCATAACAATTGTATCAAAGCCACTTTCTTGGTCTCATGGGCAGTCACCAACTATGGCTTCTTTTTCAGCATCTCATGGGGAAGATAATTAGAAAGCCAAAGATTGAATTATTAGTGAAAGAAGCCATAAGGATTCCCTTGGATGGAATGAGAGACCTCGTGAAACAAGTGAATTAATCCATTTATATATTAATTGTGGCAATGAGCAAAAGGGAAGGGAAGAAGGCAGTAGTATTGAGGAAGAAGATCAACAGAGACCCCAAGATCGAAGAAAAAGGCTAACCGACATGATAATGATTGAAATATTTGTAGGAAACATTAATGGGAGGAAGGCCTAACATGGGAGTCATCAAAATCAAGATAATTCAAAAGGAAATCATATTAATCAACCAACCACTACTTGAGAGGATTACCATTCCCAAGTTTGATGTAGTCAATGAAAAGACTAAACCAACGGTTTGGATTTGTATGTTGTTACATGTCTTTCAATTAAATCCTATGGAGGACTATTAGAAAATCCAATTTGCAACCCTACACTAGAAGGACTTGCATTTTATTGGTGGCAAATGAAGGAACATGAAGGTGATCAACATGAAATTACTACTCGAGATGAATATGTCACTACTTTTTATCTGAACTTTCAGGCTTACATCCAAGAAGACTACTTCTCACCCTTTCAGAATACGAAGCAACAAGGCCCTATGACCTACTACTCTAAAGAGTTTCACCAAGCTATGTTGGGTTGTGTTATTCTTTTGATGACTAGCCCACGATTTTTTTTTTTCGGACCCTATATTAGGTTGGGGCGACCTACCTATGGTTTTGTGCATGATTTTCACACACGGTTTTGGACACGATGGTTTTTGGTCCATGGTTTTGGACGCGATGGTTTTCGGTCCATGGTTTTGGATGCTTCGGCATGTATAAATATGTATTGTAACATTGAAAGGAACATAATGAAAAATCAAGCTGTAGTCCCGTTTTTGGGATCCAGTGGAAAATCTCTATGTATATGTGTTTTATGTGTTATGCACTCACATTGTTTATTTTCTATGTTTTATAATTCGTATGGAGGTAATTTCTGTACGGGGTTAAAACCTACATTTGGTATCAGAGCTGTTTTGGCTTCAAGGGGACGCCTTTGTTGCTGAGAGGTTTTGCTCGGGCCTATGGGGTAGACCTCATTCAGTGGGAGATCTGCGGGATCGATTTTGGTGGTGAAAGAAGATGACAAGCAATGGAAAGATAGAGATCGAGAAATTTAATGGTCAGAGTTTTGAGTTGTGGAAACTCAAGATGGAGGATCTGTTGGTGGATAAATATTAGTGGATCGCGGTAGATCTGGGTACTAAACCAACAGGAGTATCTGATTAAGAATGGAAGAAGTTGGATCAGAAGGAAGCACAATACGATTGTGTGTCTCAGATTCAGTATTACTGAATGTATCAGGGGAATCTACAATGAAGGTTTTGTGGGACATGTTAGGGACTTTGTACCAATCTAAGTCTTTGGTGAATAAACTGTTCCTACAGAAAAAGTTGTACAACCTAAGGATGAAACATGGAGACTCAGTGATAGAGCATCTGAATGCGTTTAATACTGTGGTAACTCAGTTATCATCTGTTGATATCAAAATTTTAGATGAAGATAAGTGCATTAGTTTGTTTTGTTCTCTACCAGATTCGTGGGATAGTCTGGTTATTGCAATAGATAGCAATGCAACTACCTTGTAGTATGATGAAATAGTCTCATCCTTTCTGACGGAGGAGATGAGACAGAAAAATATGGAGAGCCAGAATGGTGATGCCTTGTCTATACGAGGACAGTCCTAGAATAGAAAAAAAAATAAGTCATTGAGTGGGAGATCTAAATCTAGAGGGAGATCTAAATCTCCTGGAAAACTTGTAATGGTGGTGTGCTGGAAATGTGGAAAGGAAGGGCACTACAAAAGGGACTATAACCTAAAGCTCCTGATAAGGAAAGGGATCTGATGAAGCTCCTTCTGCAAAGGTGAAAACCACCTCAAATGAAGGTGGGGATGTGTACTTGGCTTCTTCAAGTACACATGTAGATCATGAGGGATGGTTTATTGACTCAGGTGCATCCTCTCACTTCACTCCCCACAAAGAGTGGTTTTGCGAGTATGAGAAATACGATGGTGGTGATGTCTTCTTAGGGGATGATAGGAAGGCTAGAATCGTTGGTCGCGGAAAATTAAAGCTGAAGTTGCAAGGTGGAAGGGTTAGAACACTTCCAGGTGTTCTACATATTCTTGCATTGGCCAGAAATCTAATTTCTGTAAGCAAGCTGGATGATGTAAGTGTAAAAACAGTGTTTGAGAAGGATACCTACAAGATGGTTCGGGGAGCACTTTTATTGATGTGGGGAGTTCGAATTGGAACTCTGTACAAGCTGCAAGGTAGCACTGTTATTGATGGGTGCAACAGTTCTGTGGTTCCTGAAAGTGGAGCAGAAAATCTAAAGGTCTCTAGAGAGAAGACCATGCTGTGGCATCAAAGGCTTGGACATATTGTAGAAAAGGGCCTTCGAATACTTCATGGTAAAGTTATGGTAGAAGGTATGAGTATTAGCTCTCTGGATTTTGATTTCTATGAAAATTGTGTATATGGGAAGCAAAATCGGGTGAGTTTTCCATCTGGTGGTAAGAGGGCGAAACAGATATTAGAGCTTGTGCAAAGTGATGTGTTTGGACCTGTGAAGGTTCCATCACTGGGTAAGTGTGTGTAATATGCATAATTTATAGATGACTTCTCAAGGAATACATGGATATATTTCCTTAAGAAGAAATCTGAAGTCTTTGACAGGTTTAAAGAATTTAAGGCTCTGGTGGAAAACCATACAGAGAAGAAGATAAAGGTGCCGAGGATAGATAACGGTGGAGAGTTTTGCAGTAAGGAATTTGAAGAATTCTGTAAGAAGTGTGGTATAGCACGACAGAAGACTAATCCATATACACCTCAACAAAATGGAGTTGCAGAAAGAATGAACAAGATGTTGATGGAAAGGGCAAGAAGCATGCTCAATGGTGCCGGGTTAGGACAGGAATTCTGGGCAGAGGCAGTGGAGACAACATGCTACCTGGTCAATAGATCACCTTCATCAGCGTTTGAGGATAAGACTTCACAAGAGGTATGGACTGGTAAGAAATCCTGTCTTTCACATCTGAGGGTATTTGGATGTGATGCATATGTACATGTTCCAAATGAGAAATGAACCAAGTTGGGTAGTAAATTTGAAAAGTGCATCTTTATTGGGTATAAGGATGGTTTAAAGGGTTATAAGCTTTGGAACCTAGTAACAAGGAAGGTTGTGTACAACCGAGATGTGGTGTTCAGAGAGGTGAAAGAACCTGAGAAGATTAAGTCCAACCAAAAGAACCTGAGAAGATAAAGTTTGAGCTAAAGGAGGAAGAATCAGACTCTACAGTAGAGGAGGAATCATAAGATGAAGAGCCACAAACTCCGGGTGTGAGAAGATCAGATCGAGAAAGAAGGCAGCCATAAAGGTATAATCCATCTGCTCTATTCAAATTTTGCTTTATCTATTACTGATGATGATCCTAGAACTGTGAAGGAAGCAGTAGATTCATAGGATGGAAAACTCTGGAAAGAGGCCATGGTTGATGAAATGGCATCTTTGCACAAAAATGAGGCTTGGGATCTGGTGGAGTTTCTGGCTGGAAGGAAACCCATTGGCAGCAAATGGGTGTTCAAGAAGAAGACAAATGCAGAAGGAAAGGTGGAGAAATACAAAGCTCGGTTGGTAGCAAAAGGTTATTCCCAAGGGTTGGGAATTGATTTTAGTGATATTTTTTCTCTTGTTGCCAAGGTAGCTTCTATTAGATTACTTTTATCTGTTGCTGCTACTTTTGATTTTGAGGTAGAACAGATGTATGTGAAGACAACATTTCTTCACAAGGATCTGGAAGAGGGATCTACATGAAGCAACCTGAAGGCTTTACCGTGAAGGGTAAGAATGAACTGGTATGCAAGTTAAAGAAGTCTTTGTATGGGTTTAAATAGTCACCAAGGATGTGGTATCAGAAATTTGATACATTTATACGGGGACTTGGCTTCACCAGAAGCAAAGCAGATCACTGTGTGTCTTTTAAATTAATTAGTGACTGTGTTATTTATCTGATCTTGTATGTGGATGATATGTTGCTGATTGGAAATGACAAAGAAATTATCCAGAATTTGAAGACCCAATTGTCCTCCAAATTCGACATGAAAGATATTGGTGCTAAAAACTATATTTTGGGCATGGAAATTAAAAGAGATCAGGCAAAGAGGAAGCTCTGGTTAAGCCAAAGGAAGTATGTCGAGACAATATTGCAAAGGTTTAATATGTAGGATAGTAAACTGATGAAGGTTCCTATTTCTGTAGATGTAAAGTTATCTATTGAACAATGTCCCAAGACACAAGAAGAGGAAGAGGATATGTCTCGTGTTCCATATGCAAGTGCAGTCGGTAGCCTGATGTATGCGATGGTCTGTACTAGACCAGACATTGCACGTGCAGTGGGAGTATTGAGCAGGTTTATGTCAAAACCAGAGAAGGAGCATTGGACAACAGTGAAGCGGGTTTTCAAGTATTTGCGTGGCACTAGTGATTATGGTTTGTGCTACCAAGGAAGACCAGGATTGGACAGAGTTTTGGATATCCGTGGCTTTGTTGATGCAGAATGGTCTATAGATCTGGATCATAGATGATCTACAAGTGGGTATGTGTTTAACCTATTTGGAGGTGCAGTCAGTTGGATGAGTAAGAAATAATATGTAGTGGCACTATCAATTACAGAGGTAGAATACATGGAAACCACTCATGCAAGCAAGGAAGCAGTTTGGTTGTAGAGATTATGTTCAAGAATGGGGTTAGTACAGGGAGCTATAAGGATACACTGTGATAGCCAAAGTGCAATTTTCTTGGCAAAGAACCCTACTTACCATTCAAAGACAAAGAACATTGATGTTTAGTATCACTTTGTGAGGGATATGATAGAAGACAAAAAGGTGTCGCTGGTAAAGATGGACACTTTGAAGAGTATTGCAGATGCATTGACAAAATCTATGAGCTCTGAGAAGTTCTCTTGGTGTAGAGAAACAATGGGCATAACAGGGTTGGATAAATGATTAAGCTCTCTTTTGGCCCCCTGTGGAAAGAAAACAAGTGGGAGAATGTTGGGTTGTGTTATTCTTTCCACGACTAGCCCATGTAGTGAATTGGGGGGTTAGGGGGGGGCAGAGCTGCCCCTTCGTTGCATCGATTGTGCAGCGGGGGTTCATAGGGGTTTGAGGGGGGTAGGTAGCCCCCCTCTATGGGGTCCGAGGCAGCGCCCCAGGAATTTTTATTTTTGGACCCTATATTAGGTTGGATAGACCTACCTATGGTTTTGTGCATGATTTTCACACATTGTTTTGGACGCGATGGTTTTCGGTCCATGGTTTTGGACGCGATGATTTTCGGTCCATGGTATTGGATGCTTCAGCATGTATAAATATGTATTGTAACATTGAAAGGAACATAATGAAAAATCAAGCTGGTAGTCCTGGTTTTGGGATCCAGGGGAAACTCTTTGTGTATATGTGTTTTACGTGTTATGCTCTCGCATTATTTGTTTTCTGTGTTTTAGAATTCGTATGCAGGTAATTTTTGTACAGGGTTAAAACCTACAAGCTAGCATACATATAGAAAATATTTCTTCTCCAAGTTTAGTTGCTATGTATATTGTTGCACACAAGTGCTAGTCCCCTTGAAAGATCCACATGATTGCCAGAGTAGATAGCAAAGGATGAGGAATAAATTACTCACATGGATAACAAAGATCAACAAGAGATTCCAATAGTTTCCCTCATTTCCATACATGGGGTAACCCAATATCAAACCCTGCAAGTAAGGAGCAAGGTCAAGGGGAGGACTCTAGTTGTGCTTATTGAGTTTGGCAGAACCCATAACTTTATAGATTCCAAGTTAGTATTATCAATGAAGTCAAAAGTCAATCCATAGCCAAATTTCCAAGTCGCAGTAGCCAATGATGTTATGATGGAGTGCACATGAGTGGTTAAATCATTGAAAGTACAACTCAACAACTATGTACTAAGTTTGATATCTACATCGTGGCTTTAGTTGACATTGATGTGGTAATGAGTGTAGAGGTTGAAGACCTTCACCAAATTTCCAATGAATTTGGATGAGTACATGAAATTTGAAGGAGGAAACTAGCTATGATTAGGTCGCAACATAATGCAAACAAGTTGATTTCCACAAACAAAATGACAAAACTAGTTAAAAGTAACTTGTGTTTCATCCTTCAATGTAATTCCATGAAAGCTTTGCATGTCAAGGTATAGGAACAAAAACCAACAAAAAAAGGGGAAGAGCAAAGGTTGATTAATGAATTTGTAGTTGTCTTCATAGATCTACCCCATGGGCTATTGTTACCAACTCATGTGTATGAGATCTTGAGTGCTATATTTGAAGGGGGCTTAAGAGAGCCTTTTGGTAGAAGACTTGGTTTATGAGGGGACCTTTCTCTATTATTTGATGCAATTTGGAATATTGGAGGTCATTTTGGGCATTGCTCACATTTTTCAAGGAAAATTCACATATTTGGAGGCATGATGACTTTGTTTGAGTAGCGCCCTACATGTTAGGAGGGAATCCAAGATAGACCCCTTGTTGGAATTCTTACATAGGACGTCCCTATTTTTTGGCTTTTATTATAGGTAAAACAATAAAATAATTGGAAGCCCTCAGAATAAGGAAGACTAAAGACATTGGTAATGACACTTGGCACAAGAAGCAGAACAATCCCCTAGATCAACCCCTTTTCAAAGCATAACCACTCTTCAAGAGGGGTGCCCAACTTGGAGGAATGACACGTGGCATGTTTGACTTGATCAAAGCATCTAAATCAATGAAATTGACCCATTGAAGTGAAGTTCCCTACTATTGAGGGTTTGTAAGGCATGCTCGTATTATTTTTTTCCAAAAGGTAGTTGCAAGGAGAGCCTATAAAAGAGGACTCGTCACTTTGCCATTCATGATTCATGGTGGAGAAAACTCTAGACTAGAGTGCTGAACTTGAAGGCATCTTTGGGTAGTTCCAGAGTGTTGTCATGAAAATTTTCAGGGTTGCCTTATCGCATTGTAAGGCCAATTATATTGTTGTTTCAGTGTTTATTTCAACATGGAAAAGGCTGAAAGTGTGATGTTTTGTCCACTTGAAGCCCTTTTTAATTTCAGATCTGAATATGTGCAATATGGGGCCCATTCTGGGCAAGCCTTGACGTCTTCAAATCCATATATACTTCAGAAGCTTCCAACATCCTTTTCCGAAACAGCTGACCATAAGTTATGGGTTTTATGTTATTTTGGATTTTTCTAGATTTTCTCATCAGTTGTGTGTGTGTGTGTGTGTGATTAGGGGCAGTCGGGGAGGATGACAGTCTTTTTGTAGGTTCCAATTAGGAGTCTACATAACTGCACTGTTGTGATTGCTAATCTAAATATTGATACTGGGCTAATAAAGAAATTGAAGTAAAATTTCTCTAAAGCATAGAACATACCATTGTTGCCTAAAATTAACATCAACACTGATGTGATCTCAAGTAGTGTGCCTCTCTCTACTATGGACAAGAACTGAGGTATTGTTATTGCAGAACCTCCTACACCTCTGCTAAAGGAGAACATATCAGAAACAAGAGGTAAAAATAACATTGTGTCTCCTAGAAAGCCACCATATTGGGAAACAAACTTCCTTGGAACATTAACAATGATGCAACATGGAAAATTATTGGAATTGAAATCTATTTTTGCATATGCAAAAGAAGAAATGAGTATCTGTTTAACCAAAGTCAGCATAGTAAATGCTTTATCTAGGATGATGGCTTCCTAATTTGATCAAAGTTTCAAACCTCCATTTGCAGATCTAAGTATAGGTTTGCAAGGTGGAGATAGAGATTGGGTATCTATGCCAACCTCTAAAGTTTTCAAGTAGTGAACCTTGCAACATGAGCAAGGAACCTTTTACTAACCCTGCCCATTTTGCTCAGTCTCTTTGGTCTAAAGGTCACCTTTGAGATTGAACTAGCCATGCATGTTGGGAGCATTGTGAAAGTCACCATAGCTAAATCCTCCATGTCCCTCCCAAAATGAAAAGTTTTTTTGCTTGGATCTCGCTATCTCCAAGGATGACAAACCTCCCAAACCCAATCAATGAGATGATGTTTGGGAACCCATTATCACTGGTCTTAGGTCCACTGTTCAAGGTTGGGGGCCACCCCCAAATGACAAAGAAGATCCTCTGCCCAATAGTAATGATTCCTACTATTGCATGACTTGACAACTTGAGTGGGCCAGCTGGCCCTACTTTAATTTCAATATATTTTGTTTTAAAGTTTGTACTATACATGTGGCCTATCTGGCATTTGTTATTTTTTGGCTTGTAAGTTATCTAGATATCTAGGCTTCAGGGTCTCTTAGCTCCCGACAACTGCTTAATGCAGCCCACATTTTTTTATAAAGTGCCTTGTCCATATTTTGATTCAGTAGTAGTCAAAGGAAGCTTTAATAAAAAAACAACTAAATACACCTTTAAGCTTTGCAATTTCCCTAGAGTCCATATTTCAAATTTCAAGCAGCTAAACCAGAAACACTACTAGCAACATAAAAGGAGAAAATATTTCAGTGCTGAAGCACAAGAAAAAAGGCAAAGGAACATATGATACTGTCATTAAATAAAATCGACAGAAAACCAAAAGGAAGGGCCAATATGACTACCCAAATTTTCCCCAAAATACTAATGGCGTGAACCGAATAGCCCGTGCAAGATGATTGTATAGCTCTCCTCTTGGTCTCCACCATTTGTATGCCTCAGTCTGAATAAAATATCAAGTAAGAACAAGGCAAATTAGTAAAAGGCTAAAACCTAAGGTGTCAAAAAATACAAAGGTTGTGGCATAGTAAGGTATCATTATATACTAATAATAAACATTAGAAACAAAGAAAAAAGAAATTTTGAAAATTGAATGAGATATCTCAAGGAAACAACTTCAATAATTTAAATAAATGATTCTCACGTTCACCAACCTGACCAAAGAAAAACATAGGGACTAAGGGACAACCAGTTTCAATAGCCACACGGACAAATCCATGCCTCTTTCTCAAAAAAGCAACCTGTGAAAAGGTAGTAATTTTAAAGTAAGTTCACCTATTCATATACTATTTCCTTGAAGAACATGATACATTTGCATAGTGCCTAAGTGATATTTCTCTCTAAACTAGTGCTTCTAAGTTCCCACTAGCTCTCATGTTTCTCCCTATTGATCTATTGTCTGTTTCACAAAGACAAAAGAGAGAATTTCTCGTTCAATAAAAATAGAACCTCAGAATCATTACCATAAAATGAACATTTAGTATTTACACAGATAGTGGAGAAGAACTGACCTCTGTACCATACTCCATATAAAATATTTCTCGAACACCACCAGGAATAACAATGCAACTAAAACCAGAGGTCAGATACTTAATAAAGTTCTTCTGAGAAGCAGCCACCAATCCCAACCAAGACCATATATGACGTAAGAGTGGTGTGTAGAAGGTCTAATGAAATGAATCAAAAAATCATGAATCGGAGTACATCCATAGTGTTCTACATGACAGTCTCATCCATCCCTCACAATTTCTAACAAAATTTCATTATGATTAAGAAAGTTACCAAAACATAATGTTGATAGTTTAACTTCATGTGATCTTGTTAGTATTAGTACTTACAACACTACTTGCAAGAGCCTTGATCCTAGGCAGGGGCATATAACCAGTATGATTGCACAGGGCTACAATGCCGATTGGTAAAACTGAATGTGGTTCTACAACAAACACTGCAGACAAAAGTCCATCTTAGAAAACAAAATATTTTCACCCATACAAAATATTGGGAAGACAAACTACAACAAGACTCATATCAAACTCCTCTTCTTACTATCTTCCTCTTTCAAGCAAATGACTAGACAACTATGTTGCACGAAACTTCTAGGAACCCAGTGTTTCGGGCCGTAACCGTACCCGAAACTCGACCAAAACTTGACCATCATGTAATCATGTATGAGAATTAATATAGACTTGGTTTTCCTTATAAATTGTCATCTATGGGTCTTATTCCCTTTTTTCTTGCAAGATAATGTGTTATTCACTTATTTATAACCTTTTTTATATATATCTAGACATATATGACATTTCAGCTGATGTTTCAGTCGACGTTTCCATTTTGGGAGGTGACATTTCTAAATGTACCCATTTCAGAAACTCTGAAACGTTCGGGATTTCGTGCAACTTAGCTAGACAACAAATAAAGACAAAATTGATGATTTGTCTTTGGCCTGTTATTCAATATAACTAGACACTGTGCCTCGAAAGTTGATACACTGTTCGAATTTATTTAATGTATTAATTTTATCTTTGTTTATTATAGAACGTGGAGGGTTTGTAAAAAAGGCAGCAAAAAAGTTGCACTAGTGATATTACAGGAATCCAAAGAGAGGTTTGTAGTGCGTGACTGAATAAATGCAGTGATGGAGATAATAGAGAAACTACTTAAGCAGCTTCGACACCAAGTTGAGAAGTGCTTTCACTTGGTTCAGAACCTTCCAAGACCTAAAAGTAGTATTAGTCATTTACATTTGCTCTTCCTTAAATTAATGCAAAAATTGCACAAAGATAATAAATTGCCCAAAATACACATTTAACATCCCGGTTGGAAGTTGGTTACTGAGCCAATAAGTTAGACCTTCCAGCACATGTCTAAGGCTCAATGTGATATCACAGTGGATTCAGAGAAATCAAATACCTATATCCTACATTAAAGCAGTTGACTGAAATAATGACAAATTTGTTAAGAAGCATGAGGTCAACAGCTATAACTTCGAGGAATGATATCTTCCACAGGCATAAAACATTCATAAGGCTCAAGTCTCAAATGGATTCCATAGTAATGACATAACCTGAACAACATAGCTAATGCCATATAACAAAACTATCAAAAATGTTGATTGAAAGAAAACCAATTCTCAACTTGAAACAAAATCAAATATATGATAGCTGACATTGATCCTAAATTGCAATAACTTCAAAGTTACATCAGACATTCACATTGAAATAGGGAACCTATTAACAAAAATTCTAGATCATTGATCAATTTTTCTTAAACTATAGTTGGAGCTACAGTTCACTAATGAAACCAATGGAGCATTAAACATCCACCAAGATTCCATTCTCATGTCATCTTCCCTACAACCCCCTCAAAGTTCATGTGCCAAAAACAGATGATGCCAGGTGCAAGTCCCGACAAATTTAGGAAGAAGGGTTCCACATCCTTGGATGGCATGTATCAAAAATATGAGTCGAGTCCCGCGATATTTTGGAAGGAGCCACACTTGTTCACTGATGAAGCCAATGGAGCATTAAACATCCACCGAGATTCCATTCTCATTCCGTCTGCCTTACAACCCCCTCAAAGGGCATGTGCCAAAAACAGATGATGGCAGGTGCAAGTCCCAGGAAATTTTGGCAGAAGAGTTCCACATCCTTGGATGGCATGTGTCAAAAATGGATGAGGCTGGGTGCAAGTCCCAGGATATTTTGGAAGGAGAGTCACACCTCAAACTTGACATTAAAGACAAAGTCGACCCATGTTATACAGTGCAACCCGTAAACCTTGGAATGTGTTTCTTGAAGCTACTTCAGAAGAAAAGGGAAAGAAAATAGAAATGTCAATTGTGCCAACTAGAAAAAATGATTTCTTTGCCTATAACAACAACACATAGAATACACCTCTAGGGCCATGGATTAGCTACAAGTTGAATGCTTGCAACGATAATCAACTAGATTCCAAATCCTGTAAGCATGCTACCCATGATAATGCAGGGAAAAAAATCTTACAAATGTCAGTCAAGATATTGTGGTTGACAAAATCTTATGAAACATTGATCATGATAATGCAACAAAACTAATTCCAGTGATAATAAGCACTGCTACTGTGAGAAAAAGGGTGGCTAGAGGCATTTGGATCAAGCAAGTGAAAGTTGTCAAGAGTTAGTGGATTACCTGAACCCAGTTGACATCCACACAGCAAAGGTTCCTTCACATGGAAAACAAAAGAAGCAAACAATCCCTCATAATAGCAGAGAAGCTTCATAAATTTATGGTAAGTGGTTCCTCTTTGAAAATCCTCTTTAGAATAGAAAAGTCATCCAATGTTCCATTTAGATTTGAAAAATTGCAATGCACAAACTTTATGGAGGGTAGAAGACCACTTGAGAAGAGGTTATAAAATGTTCATCCTGGAAATGTTAATGCTACTGTGAGAAAAAGGGTGGCTAGAGGCATTTGGATCAAGCAAGTGAAAGTTGTCAAGAGTTAGTGGATTACCTGAACCCAGTTGACATCCACAGAGCAATGGTTCCTTCGAATGGAAAACAAAAGAAGCAAACAATCCCTCATAATAGTAGAGAAGCTTGATAAATTTATGGTAAGTGATTCCTCTTTGACAATGTGAGTGGGTGAGGTGGACTCATAATTTCCCGGGGGTATTCTTGCTCCCACCCCTCCCTAAGTTAGAAGCCCCAGTAATTCTAGTCAGCAATAAATGGCTCCTTGACATTGCCAAGTCTGCTGACCTCATTCCTGAAACAAGATTCCTTGCATCAGTGGCATTAACTGATGCAAAAGGAGTTGTAATGTTCATGACTTCAACAAGGACATCCCAGAGTGTTTCCTCTCTAAGAAGGACATCTCCCAGATGTCCCCTATTTGGAAGAGATGCCCTAAGAGATGGAGCGCATCACCAACATCCTCCAGGGTGTCCACTCATATATAAAATGTAACAAGGAAGAACAACTTGAGAAAATGACAAGATATTGCCCATCAAATATAGGACTACTCTAGTAGTTTTATTGACCCCTGAAAACCCTTAGCTTTGTTTAGTCCCAAAAAGCTTTAACAAGGACTTTTTTTTAATTCAAGTTGTGGCCCTATCTTGTTTCTAATTTGTTATGGTCCTTGGTAAAGAGGAAAATATACTAATTTTTATTTTGTAACTAAAATTGATTGTACCATGGATATTTTTTGTTTTTTGGTTTTGCTTAGGTATGAGGAGAAGTAGACCTACCATTGGTCAGCAAGGTAGACCTGTGGTCTGTCACTGAGGAGGCCCACTGTTGAGTTAGAGGGATTTCCCCCACACTCCTGAGCGTATAACAGAATATCCCACAAGCCACGTTAAGTGAGTTAACTGAGTTTCAAAGATGCACAAAGCTCCAATATTGGTCAACAAATGCTTTCTAGTGCATGATTTCCATAGTTTGGCCTAACCCTATGTGCTTTTGTGCCATGAATGTTAACATGCTTGTTTGGTTCAAGTCTCTGGTTCACATCCTACATCCTTCTAATAATTTTTTTTTAACCCAAGACACTAAAAACAAGCTAAAAAAATTCTTGTTATACCTTATTCTCAAAATGGGGGTTTCTTAAATTTTGCAAATATATTGAAAATCACATATAAAATTACTTTGCATAGTTCGCTCAAATTATCAAGTTTCCTCAATAACGCCATGCAAAACATCTTTCTTGTGATAAAATTTGCAATAATCAATTGTTTAATATCAAATATGAAACTTGGCATCCTTAGCGAGATTTATTCTTGAATTTAAGTTGGAAAATATAAAATCTGTAAGTTTAGGATACCATGCATCCATATGATCTCACATATTCCAAATATAATTACCCGTAGCTATGCTGCAACGCTTCTGTGTGCCTTCAAATTTTATTACAATCATAGGATGAGCCATATGAATTCTAGGTGCTTTTCAATTATCTCTCTTCAGCGATATCCACTCTTGAAGCTAACTTGGGCCTGCATAAATTGAGGGACATTCCATAAATAATATCATGTATGTACCATTATTAAATCAATGATTTCCACTTAAAAAAGAACTCATAAAGAGAACTGTAAAATAAAGAAACAATTTCTGGGCCACTTCCCTTTAACTCATGCAATATAGACAAAAAGCGATAGACATGCATAAAAATTAAGAGATTGTGCAAAAGTTGGTTGGTGTTATAATCTAAACTTGATGTGAGAAAATGACAAGAGATTACCCATGAAATATCCATGCATCCACATGATCTCACACATTCCAAATATAATTACCCATAGCTACTCTGCAGCACTTCTGTGTGCATTCAAATTTTATACAGTCATAGGATGAGCCATATGAATTCTAGGTGCTTTTCCATTACCTCTCGTCAATGGTATCCACTCTTGAAGCTAACCTGGGCCTACATAAATTGAAGGACATGCCATAAATCATATCATGTATGCTTCCATTATTAAATCAGTGCCTAGTGAAAAGATAATAATTCATACAATTAATGTTAAGAAGTCAAAGAAGGGATCTACAAGTTGTGACCAAAAATTTGGTACTAGTAGAGTCATTTGTTTATGGCTTGTTGCAACTATTTGTAGTACGACAATGAAATTTAAGGACTTGTTCATTTAGTAGTAGTGTGCAACAATACTAAACAAGAACATAAGACTTCATGCACAAGTCCTCTTAATAGCATTCCACAATGTACATCAGTATGCACCATGCAGTCAACATTGCCAGATTTGAATGCAATGGTGGCACTAGCATCAATGTCTTTATACAAGCCCTTCATTTATTCACTGCAAGTACATTTTTTGTAGAGATTCTTATGTGGATCTCCTATTCAAGGATTGCTACCATAATACATGATCATGGTAACAACTGTTGATGATATAGAAGCATCTCAAAACGGTAAATTTTTATTAACTAGAGATAGGATTTTGTGAAATAATGTTTTGCATATTGGTGTAGATTGAATCGATAGGAAAAACATATTCATTATTTCTTCTTATTCGTGTAGGTTTTAACCCTGTACAGAAATTACCTGCATAAGAACTCTAAAACACAGAAAATAAACAATGCGAGAGCATAACACATAAAACACATATACACAGAGATTTTCCTTGTATCCCAAAACCGGGACAACCAGCCTGATTTTTCATTATGTTCCTTTCAATGTTACAATACATATTTATACATGCCGAAGCATCCAATACCATGGACCGAAAACCATTGCGTCCAATATCATGGACTGAAAACCATCGCATCCAATACCATGGACTGAAAGCCATTGCGTCCAAAAAACTTGTGCGAAAATCATGCACAAAACCATAGGTGGGTCCTAACATAGGGTCCAAAACCAAAATTTTCTGGGGCGCTGCCCCGGACCCCATAAAGTGGGGTTACGGGTGCCCTTCAAACCCCCTATTAACTATGAGGAAAGAATATAACACAACCCAACATTCTCCCACTTGTTGTTTTCTTTCCATAGGGGGCCACAAGAGAGCTTAGTCATTTTCCCAGCCCTAAAATGTCCATTGTCTCTCTACACCAAGAGAACTTCTCAGAGCTCACAGATTTTGTCAATGCATCTGCAGTATTATTCAAAGTGTTCACCTTTACCAACAACACCCTTTTGTCTTCTATCATATTCCTCACAAAGTGATATTGAACATCAATGTGCTTTGTCTTTGAATGATATGCAAGGTTCTTTCCCAAGAAAATTGCACTTTGGCTGTCACAGTCTATCCTTATAGCTTCCTGTACTAACCCCATACTTGAACACAATCTCTACAACCAAACTGCTTCCTTGCTTGCATGAGTGGCTGCCATGTATTCTGCCTCTGTAGTTGATAGTGCCACTACAGATTTTTTCTTACTCATCCAACTTATTGCTCCTCCAAATAGGTTAAACACATACCCACTTGTAGATCTTCTCTGATCTAGATCTCTAGCCCAGTCTGCATCAACAAAGCCATGAATATCTAACACTCTGTCCAAACCTGGTCTTCCTTTGTAGCACAGAACATAATCACTAGTGCCACACAAATACCTGAAAACCCGCTTCACTGCTATCCAATGCTCCTTTCCTATTTTTGACATAAACCTGCTCAATACTCCCACTACATGTGAAATGTTTGGTCTAGTACAGACCGTTCTATACATCAGGCTACCGACTACACTTGCATATGGAACACGGGACATGTCCTCTTCCTCTTCTTGTGTCTTGGGACACTCTTCAGCAGATAACCTCACACCTACGGAAATAGGAACCTTCACTGGTTTACTATCCTTCATATTAAACCTCTGCAATATTGTCTCGACATACTTCCTCTGGTTTAACCAGAGCTTCCCCTTTTCTCAATCTCTTTTAATTTCCATTCCCAAAATATAGTTTGCAGCACTAAGATCTTTCATGTCGAATTTGGAGGACAATTAGGTCTTCAAATCCTGGATAATTTCTTTGTCATTTCCAACCAGCAACATATCATCCACATACAAGACCAGATAAATAACATGGTCACCAATTAATTTAAAATACACATAGTGATCTACTTTGCTTCTGGTGAAGCCAAGTCCCCGTATAAATGTATCAAATTTTTGATACCACATCCTTGGTGACTATTTTAACCCATATAGAGACTTATTTAACTTACATACCAGTTCTTTCTTACCCTTCATCGCAAAGCCTTCAGGTTGCTTCATGTAGATTTCCTCTTCCAGATCCCCGTGAAGAAATGTTGTCTTCACATCCATCTGTTCTACCTCAAAATCAAAAGTAGCAACAACAAATAAAAGTAATCTAATAGAAGTTACCTTGGCAACAGGAGAAAAAATATCACCAAAATCAATTCCTGGCACCTGGGAATAACCTTTTGCTACCAATCGAGCTTTGTATTTCTCCACTTTTCCTTTTGCATTTGTCTTCTTTTTGAACACCCATTTGCTACCAATGGGTTTCCTTCCAGCTGGCAACTCCACCAGATCCCAAGCCTCATTTTTCTGCAAAGATGCCATTTCATCAACCATGGCCTCTTTCTAGAGTTTTCCATCCTCTGAATCCACTGCTTCCTTCACAGTTCTGGGATCATCATCAGTAATAGACAAAGCAAAATTTGAATAGAAAGCAGATGGACTATACCTTTATGGCTGCCTTCTTTCTCGAACTGATCTTCTCACAACCGAAGTTTGTGGCTCTTCATCTTCTGATTCCTCCTCTATTGTAGAGTTTGATTCTTCCTCCTTTAGCTCAAACTCTATCTTCTCAGGTTCCTTTGGTTGGACTTCATGTTTAATAACATATTTCACCTCTCTGAACACCACATCTTGGCTATACACAACCTTCCTTGTTACTAGGTTCCAAAGCTTATAACCCTTTAAACCATCCTTATACCCAATAAAGATGCACTTTTCAGATTTACTATCCAACTTGGTTCTTTTCTCCTTTGGAACATGTACATATGCATCACATCCAAATACCCTTAGATGTGAAAGAGAGGGTTTCTTACCAGTCCATACCTCTTGTGGAGTCTTATCCTCCAACATTGATGAAGGTGACCTGTTGACCAGGTAACATGCAGTATCCATTGCCTCTGCCCAGAATTCTTGTCCTAACCTAGCACCACTGAGCATGCTTCTTGCCCTTTCCATCAACGTCTTATTCATTCTTTCTACAACTCCATTTTGCTGAGGTGTATATGGAGTAGTCTTCTGTCGTGCTATACCACACTTCTTACAGAATTCTTCAAATTCCTTACTGCAAAACTCTCCACCATTATCTATCCTCAACACCTTTATCTTCTTCTCTGTCTGGTTTTCCACTAGAGCCTTAAATTCTTTAAACCTATCAAAGACTTCAGATTTCTTCTTAAGGAAATATATCCATGTATTCCTTGAGAAGTCATCTATAAATGATACATAGTACATAGACTTACCTAGTGATGGAACCTTCACAGGTCCAAACACATCACCATGCACACGCTCTAATATATGTTTCACCCTCTTACCACCAGAGGGGAAACTCACCCGATTCTGCTTCCTGTATACGAAATTTTCACAGAAATTAAAATCTAGAGAGGTATTACTCATACCTTCTACCATACCTTTACCATGAAGTATTCCAAGGCCCTTCTCTCCAATACGTCCAAGCCTTTGATGCCACAACATGGTCTTTTCTCCAGAGACCACTAGATTTTCTGCTCCACTTTCAGGAACCATGGATCTGTTGCACCCATCAACAACAGTGCTACCTTGCAGCTTGTACAGAGTTTCAATCTGAACTCCCCACTTCAATACTAGTGCTCCCCAACCATCTTGTAGGTATCCTTCTCGAACACTGTTTTTACACCTGCATCATCCAGCTTACTAATAGAAATCATATTTCTGGCTAATGCAGGAATATGTAGAACACCTGGAAGCGTTCTAACCCTTCCACCTTGCAACTTCAACTTTACTTTTCCGTGACCAATGATTCTATCCTTCCTGTCACCCCCCAGAATACATCACCACCATCATATTTTTCATACTTGCAGAACCACTCTCTATGGGTAGTGAAGTGAAACGATGCACCTGAGTCAATCAACCATGCCTCATGATCTACATGTGTACTTGAAGAAGCTAAGTACACATCCCCACCTTCATCTGAGGTGGTTTTCGCCTCTGCAGAAGGAGCCTCATCAGATCCCTTTCCTTTGTCAAGAGATTTATATTTACATTCCCTTTTGAAGTGGCCTTCCTTTCTGCATTTCCAGCACACCACCTTTACAGGTTTTCCTGGAGATTTAGATCTCCCTCTAGATTTAGATCTCCCACTCGATGACTTATTTTTGTTTCTGTTCTGGGACCGTCCTCGTATAGACAAGGCATCACCATTTTGGCTCTCCATATTTTTCCATCTGATCTCCTCCGTCAGCAAGGCTGAGACTATTTCATCAAACTGCAAGGCAATTACATTGCTACCTATTGCAATAACCATACTATCCCACGAATCTAGTAGAGAACACAACAAACTGATGCACTTATCTTCATCTGAAATTTTAATATCAATAGATGCTAACTAACTTACCACAGTATTAAATGCGTTTAGATGCTCTATCACCGAGTCTCCATCTTTCATCCTCAGGTTATACAGCTTTTTCCACAGGAACAGTTTATTCACTAGAGACTTATATTGGTACAAAGTCCCTAACTTGTCCCACAAAGCCTTTGCTGTAGCTTCCTCTGATACATTCAGCAATACTGAATCTGATACGCACAATCGTATTGTGCTCTTTGCCTTCTGATCCAACTTCTTCCATTCTTCATCGGACACTCCCATTGGTTTAGTACCTGGATCTACTGTGATCCACTGATCTTTATCCACCAACAGATCCTCCATCTTGATTTTCCACAACTCATAACTCTGACCATTAAATTTCTCGATCTCTATCTTTCCACTACTTGCCATCTTCATTCACCACTAGAATCGATCTCGCAAATCTCCCACTGAACAGGGTCTATGATAGGCCCGGGCGAAACCCCTCAGCAACAAAGGCGTCCCCTTGAAGCCAAATATGATCTGATACCAAATGTAGGTTTTAACCCCATACAGAAATTACCTGCATATGAATTCTAAAACACGGAAAATAAATAATGCGAGAGCATAACACATAAAACACATATACACAGAGATTTTCCCCTAGATCCCAAAATCGGGACTACCAGCTTGATTTTTCATTATGTTCCTTTCAATGTTACAATACATATTTATACATGTCGAAGCATCCAATACCATGGAACGAAAACCATCGCGTCCAATACCATGGACCGAAAACCATCGCATCCAATACCATGGACCGAAAACCATTGTGTCCAAAATAAATGTGCAAAAATCATGCAAAAAAACATAGGTGGGTCCTAACATAGGGTCCAAAACCAAAATTTTCCAGGGCGTTGCCCTGGACCCCATAAAGTGGGGTTACAGGTGCCCTTCAAACCCCCTATTAACTACGTGGAAAGAATATGACACAACCCAACAGTTCGAGCAAACTAGCAACAAGCTCTGCAAAATTGGTGAAGGCATGAGGACTCCAAGTCATGCAACATGTTATGAAACCAACTCACAAAAAGATAGGAAAGATAGATCAACGCCTTAGAAATAAGCCTCTTCAAGGTGGAAACCTCCTTTACATTACACAAATGAAAAATTCTTAGATGATTCAAATGAAAAAACCTCCTTTCCATGTATGGGAGTCTAAGGGGTCACAATATAACCAAAGCCAACCTAACAATAATAATATAAAGGCATAAAAATAACAATAGTGGGATTCTATGAGGCACAATAATAACAATATGGGGACAATAGGGGCACAACAATAATAATAAGTGATACAACGAAAATAGTAATGGGGGAATCACTAGTATTATAGGGACCTAGCATTCCCCTCTCCTTCAAAAAAGTGTTGTCCTCAATGCTTGAGTAGTTCTGGATGCTTTTGTATAAAATTCTCATCCTCCCATGTGGAATCTTCAACGGGTAAGTTCTTCCACTTGATGAGGTACTCTGAAATTGATCGATTTCTTAACTTTCAATTTCTTGTTTCTTTGAATGCTGTAGGTTCCAATATGATTTTTCCTTCCTCATCAAGTTCTAACAATATTGTTTGAACTGGAAGCTTGTCACCTATAACCTTCTTTAAGCATGAAACATGGAAAACTGGGTGCACTCGAGAAGCTTCAGGAAGCTTCAATTTGTATGCCATAGTACCTATATTTTGCAACACCTTGTACGGATCATAATACTTTGGAGATAATTTATTATCCTTCTTAGCTTGCTTGAGGGAAATTTGTTTATATGGTTGTAGCCGTAGGAATACCCAATCACCTACATCAAAACTTTTTTCACTGCAATGTTGATCTGCCTGCTGTTTCATTCTATTATGTGCCAAGGTGAGGTTATCCTTTAAGAGTTGGAGAACTTGTTACTGATGCTTGAGGTGATCTTCCACTGCTTGAACCTTAGAATTTTATCTTAAATATGATGTGATGGATGGTGGATGATATCCATAAAGTGCCATAAATGGGGTCATTTTTGTTGCAGTATGGAAGGAAGTGTTATACCACCATTCATCCAGAGAAACCATTTGACCCATTGTGTCTATTTATAAGATACAAATCAATGAAGATATCCTTCCAAACATTTGTTTACTATCTCAGTTTTCCCATCAAATTGAGGATGATAAGATGAGTTATGATCTAACTGAGTATCAAGACAAGAAAATAATTCTTTCAAAAATTTTCCAGTGAAAATTGGATCTCTGCCGCTTACAATAATCTTTGGGTTTTCATGTAGCTTTTGAATTGTTTCCATAAATGCAGTAGAAACTGTACTCGCTTTAAATGGATGAGATAATGCACAAAAGTGTGCATACTTGGTAATTCTGTCAAATACCACCATGATAACACTCTTTCCTTCAGACTTGGGTAAACCTGTGATAAAATCCATTGAAACCTCCTCCCAACATTGGCTTGGAATGGATAAAGGTTGTAATAGTCCTGGGGTCTTAATTGTTTCAACTTTATTTTGTTGGCAAATAAAACATTCCACTGCAAAATTTTGAATATCCAATTTAAGGCCATCCCAAAAAAAATCCTTCTTAACCCTGTGGTAGGTTTTTAGAAATATTGAGTGCCCTCCTAAGGGAGAGGTGTGCAATTCCCTAAGAATTTTTTGTTGAGTTGGGAATTCTTACATAGGTATAACCGACCCTTGTACCATAACGAATCATTTTTCCCAGCTAAATGTATAATATGTACTGGGATCTTGTTGTATCTTTTGAATGAGTGCCCACACTTCCTCGTGATTTTCCATTCATCCCTTGGTTCATTTATCCAATCTAGTTGAATAATAGAAATGGTGTAAAGAAATGCTTCCACATCCTCATCCTTTCTTGAGAGTGCATCTGCCACAAAATTTTGCTTCCCTTTTTTGTAGATGATTTCAAAGTCATAACCCAACATATTTATGACCCATTTTTGCATCTCTTCTGAAGATAATCTTTGTTCTAAAAATGATTTAAGGCTATCGTGATCTTTTTTTACCTTGAAGTGTCTTCCCATTAGGTAGGGTCATCATTTATTAAGTGCATGTAGTATTGCCAACATTCCTTCTCATAAATAGCTTTGTGTAAATACTTTCCTTTGATTGGATTACTTTCGAAAGAAATGGGTCTTTCTTCTTGCATTAAAACAACCCCAATTCCATTTCCTAAGGAATCACATTCCATAATAAAGGTTTTTGTGAAGTCCGGTGTAGCTAAGACTGGTGCTTGGCACATTGCCTATTTAAGATGTTCAAAGGCCTTTGTTGCTTCTGGAGTCCATGAAAATGCATCTTTCTTCAATAATGTTGTTAGAGGTGCTGCTATTGTCCCATAATTCTTAACAAACTTGCGAAAATACCCTGTCAACCCGAGAAATCCTCATAGATGCTTTATGGATGTGGGGATTTTCCATTCCTTAATGGTTTTAATTTTGCTAGGATCTACCTTAACACCTTCATGAGATACAATATGACCCATATATTCCACCTCTTGTACTCTAAAGAAACATTTGGAGATTTTTGCATATAATTGTTTCTCCTCCAATAGTTTGAGCACCATGTCAACATGTTGGACATGATCCTTCCAAGACCTCCTATAGATTAGTATATCATCAAAAAATACTAACACAAATTTTCTAAGGAAGGGTTTGAAAATGGAATTCATCAAACCTTGAAATGTAGAAGGTGCATTAGTAAGGCCAAAAGGCATGACCAAAAATTCATAATGACCCTTATGAGTTCTAAATGTTGTTTTTGGAATGCCTTTAGTCTTCATTATGATTTGATGATATCATGAACGAAGATCCAACTTGGTGAAGTAAATTGATCCATGCAATTCATCCAATAATTCATCAATGACAGGAATGTGAAATTCATCTTTAATAGTGAGTTTGTTGAGCTCCCTATAATCTAGACACATGCGCCATGATCCATCCTTCTTGTGAACCAATACTACTGGAGCAGAGAAAGAAATTTGACTAGGTTGAATTAGACTAACCTCTAGCATTTTTGCAACCATACATTCAATTTCACTCTTTTGGACATAGGGATATCTGTAAGGCCTAATGTTTGGAGGAACACTTCCTGGAATCAAATTAATAGCATGATCATGATCATGAATAGGTGGGAGATCTTTGGGAGTCTCCAATACCTTGGAATGATTGTCCAAGACTTTTTGAAGATCTCGAGAAATGGATGATTTCGATGTGGGAACCTCTAGTGAACATAATTGTGCAATTATGCCTCATTTTTCTTTCTTTAGAAGTTTTGTCATTCAATACCACCCATTGGAATGGAAAGCATTGGGCTATTCAATACCATCCATGGATAGCTTGATATTATGGCACCTTTTGTAGAAATTTATGGTTCCTCCACTTGCAACCATCACTTGACACTTTGGTGCTAGATATAGGAATCAATTCAATTCCTAGGCTATTTTACAATGAATAAAACTATGGGTACTTCCCAAATCAATCAACACTATTACCTTTTTCTTCTTGATATGCCCTTCTATATTGATAATTTGAGGAGTGCTATTTCTAGCCAATGCATTAAAATATGGTCGAATTCATTTCTCCTTTCTCTAGGGTTTGTTCCTGGTGGATACCCTCTTCTTTTGACATTTCTTGTTCCTTTTCTTCCTCCTGTTCACAATCTATGTAAAATAATTTCTTCTCAGCACACTTACGACCTTTAGTGTATTTGCTATAACAACTGTAACAAATCCCTTTTGCTCTTTTTTCTTCCAATTGTTGTGGTGTCAACCTTGTAGGTTTTGGATGGCTAGGGAGCATGAACACTTCCATATTTATGATTGTAAGTGGTAGGCTTCCTTGTTGAAATAATTTTGTTTTCCATTTTTCTTACCAACCTGAATGCCTTGTCTAATGAATTTGGTTCCCAAAGGTGAACCTCATGTTGGATTTTATATTTTAAATTCCCTATGAACACATCAATCCTATGCTCCTTTGGAATATCTTTTACACTTATATTCAATTTTTGGAAGTCCTCAATGTGCTCCATCGTTGAATCCTTTTGTTTGAGATTTATCAATTGGCTAAAAAAAATGTTTTTTATCCTCATAATGTGATATCATTTCATTTGTAAAAATAGCCTAAGTGACAATTTGTTTACGAGAGCAAAGCCATCGATACCATACAAACTGAATTGGTTCCAAATATAAAGTTGCAATGCGTACCTTTTGTGTTTTTTTCACATTATGGACATCAAAAACTTGCTCCATCTATAGTATCCATGTTCTGGGATCCTTGCCATCAAACTTTCTAATATCGATCTTTGGAACATGGTGGTTGTTTGATCCAACGTTAGAGTCTATGAAATCATGATTAACATTTATTTTTTTCTCATCATGAGTTTCCTTTACTACCCTTTCGCCATTAGTAAGCATTTCTTGTAGAAACTTTGTCAAATCTATCTTCAAATTTTCCATGCCTTTCTTTAAATCATCTATCTTAGCTTCCATGCCATCCATCTTAGCTTCCCGACGTTGTCCACATTAGCTTCCACGTCATTCATCTTAGCTTCTACACCTTTCTTTAAACCATCCAACTTAGTTTCCATGCAATACATTTTAGCTTCTACGTCTTTCTTTAAACCATCCATCTTAGCTTCTGTTACATTTTGTGCATGGGAAATTTGTTGCACTTGGTCTCATAATTTTGATACATCATGTTGCATTTCTTCCACTTCTTCATGAGTCATGCTAGAGATTTCAGGTTGCTTACTAGGTGTTTCCATTTTCTTTCTCTGGGGCATCAATTACCAATAATAATGCTTCACTATGCCCTTTGAATTCCTTCAAACTAATTTTTCAAACCAAGCTTATGCAAAAATTAAAAAAAAACTACACCTTTTTTCACTTTGTAGGAGCTCGATATTGAATCTGATGTATCTCTATAATTTTGGATCTCCAAGGTCTGAAATTTCTTCCTGTGGTAACCCTCTGAGTAATCTTTCTAACCCCACAAGTCTGATCAAGATTTGATTCTCCAATGAAGAGTTATGCCAAATCTCCCACGATGACCTGAGTATAGACTGGTTCAATATAGCGAACTTGTACGATGTGCCGCGAGTCCCTATTTCAACCTTACGTTCTGGAAATGATACCCAAAAAACTACAATCCGTCCTCTTTCTGTAACTTCTTATGAAAATTCAATCTGATGCTCAAATTATGACGATTTTCCCAAGGCCACCTGTTTGGAATGTAATTCGGGGGTCTACAAAAACCCTAAATTCCTTTGATTATATCTCCGAAAATATAGCGAGAAAAGATCTGAAATTCAGGGCTCAGGCTCAGATCGATTCCATCTAAAATGGGTTTTTTTTAGCTTCTAAAACTTTGTAGCGAAAAATTTATAGCGAAAATGCCATGATGACCTATTTGGAGTAGCGAAACCCTAGAATCCAAAGCTCTGATACCAAATGTTATGAAACCAGCTCACAAAAAGATAGAAAATATATATCAACACCTTATAAATAAGCCTCTTCGATGGGAAACCTCCTTTACATTACACAAATGAACAATTCTTAAATGATTCAAATGAAAAAACCTCCTTTCTATATATAGGAGTCTAAGGGGTCACAATATAACCAAATCCGACCTAACAATAATAATATAAAGGCACAAAAATAACAATAGTGGGATTATATGGGGCACAATAATAACAATATGGGGACAATAGGGGCACAACAATAACAATAAGGGATACAATGACAATAGTAATGGGGGAATCACTAGTATTATAGGGACCTAACACAAAAAAAAGCTAATGTCAATGATGAAAAATTAATACCTTCCTTGGAAATGAAGGGGAGAAAAATAGAGTAGGCTGTAGCAGTCCATTATTTGCCAAGATAGATGATTCTATGGAGTAACTAAAATATGGGATTTTAAGACCTCTTGGACTAGTGTCGTATCACAAAAGAGACCACATCATTCATTGAACTAGGGCCTGAAAATTCACCAGCTACCTAAAATCACCATTGACCAAGTCCACTAACTACAACTTAATATCATATACCCTATGACTAAGATAAAAATTTGATAACTAGCATAAAACATAATTAAAATGAAAAAGGTGCATTTAATTGCTCTGACTGTATGCCAAATTGAAAGATTTAGAAGGTGGTGTGAAGATAATTATAAGTAGATTTTAGTTGGATGGCTTTGTGGAAAATGTCCTCATAGACATGCATGTGAAATGTGGAACTATAGAGAAGGCATGGTAATTTTTTTACAAAATGTGATCTGATGGAAAAATATCACTGCTTGATATGCACATAATTGACATGCTCTTGAGGCCATGAAACTTTGAAAAGATACAACATAAAAGTATTGGGCCAGAATCCAAAAGATTTTATATGGTTCTTCATGTGTGCCACTTAGTCAACTCTAGAACGAGTGGTTTTGAGATGAATATGTTTGTATGGAATGCCTTTGTAAGCATGTATGTGAAATGGGGAAGCATATAAATTGCAAGTGATATGTTTGACAAAATCCCTTAGCAAAACATTGTCCCATCTTCTAGTTCACCTTTATAAACTTCACAAAAACTTCTCATGTCGAGTATAAAATTTTCATCAAAGTTGTTGGTGGATTATTGTATCTCTGCAAATGTAAATAATTGGCCCATACTTGAAGGTGCAAACGAAACATAGCTACCAGTACCACTCTTGTGGGAACCTGGGGAAACTTTGCTAGCCATAGTTTCTAAATTCCCACCATGCAAAGGAAGAGGCAACCAGGTTGGAGGGGAGTTCTTTCACTTCGATTTTGGGTGGATATACATGCAATACCCTATTGCTAGTAGTCTCAGTGCAACAAAAGCTCCAACAATTGATCCAATAATAGGTCCCATCTTCCCATTTTTTCCTTTGGAGTTCATAGGACTATTTCCATGAACAGGATAGGGCTCGTCCAGACTTCCAGCAAGACTGCTTATCTTCATTATTTCCAACCCATTTAGTATAGCATTAACATTGGTATTATCATATAGAGGACTTGTCGGCCCAACTTGGATCTGGACCAACTTCGCCCCAACTAAAGTGTTGGCAACAAAGTCTCGATAGAAAGACACATCCAACCCCCTTGCCTTGCTAGACATATCAAAGTCCACTAATGCAGATTGGCCATTGATATAGGCACTGCAAATCAATAGATATATAGCTCAGCTACCAATATCATAGAAATGCATCCGAACAAAATATGTGAGAATAGAGTCCACACTAAAAGTCCAAGAAATGTTGAAATTTTGGGTTTACAGTACTGGATGCACTCACAACCATTTCCTGTGTTGTTGCATAGACCATGTTAGGAGAAATAACGTCACTAACAAGAGCATTGTATTTGATAAAGCTGGGATTAATAGAAGCACTCTTAGCAGTAGTTTTTATCTTCAAATACTTCTGAAGAGTCTCCCAAACTCTTCACAAAGTATCATTCCTAGAATCGATCTTAGTTCCTCCCATATTAATCGTATAGACTGTCTCCAGAGCTATGCCATAGAGTGCATAGCCATCCACAAGAGGCTGAATAGACAGAACCCTCATTGGTATCAACCCATCAGGGGCCAAGACAACCTCAATGGCATTGACAAATGCCAGAGACCTTTTCCTTTGCCAACATTCTTCCATCTTGCAGTAACATGGCAGCCCTAGAACTAGGTGTGGAGATCCATGAAGAAATAATTAGAAATGGGTTTCTATATGATGTGGTTGTAGAAAATTCCCTCAGAGACATGTATGCAAAATGTGGAAGTATATGGAAGGCACATGAATTGTTTAACAAAATGCATCAACAAAATGTTGTCTCACAAACAACCATGCTTGCAGGATATGCACAAAATCGACTCATTGATGAAGCCCTAAAGTTCTTTAAGGAAGCAGGTGTGCAAGTGACAAGTCTTCCAGACTATCATAACCAATGTAGGAGCCATTTGGCATGCTTGCGCTTGCTCACCAAATGCTCGATAATGGTGCATTCTCCTTTCAACTTACTTGATAATGAATTTTCCTTGTTCATCATCTCCAAGTTCTTCTACAACTACAAATAGCCCAATGGACCAGATAACCTTTCATAAAAGACAAAAGAAATCAAATGGAATGTAGTCAGATAACAACTTTGTTTCTAGTCTACTTAGTGGCAATCCTTCCGCTGCAATTCTTGCAGAAGGAGAAAATTGGTGCTAGATTGATGATAGAATTAAAATACTCGTTAATGGGGCCATTGTATACCTAATCAATATCCAAGGAGAATGGATGTTGCTTACTTTCCACCTGAGAAACTTTGAACCATTCTTGGCTCATAGGTGCACACCATCAATGGTAGCTTTTATAGATGTAAAGAAATTATAATAGGAGAGGAAGACTACTTATTAGCCCTCATCAATGAATTATTAGGCTTATCTAAATATTATATTAAAGAATATACTCAACAAAGTTTCTCAAAATATATTCATCATTATGAAGAAGATCAGAAGATATGACTCTAAGAACTTAGAATATTATACAGAAAGGAAATATTCAGGTTATGAGGAACATGTAGGTGTTGTTTAGGATTGTAAAAATGAGTTGAACACCCTAGTTCACAAGTCAAATGCTCTAGAATTTGACAATGCTTTACAAAGAAGCTTAGAAGAGATGCTATGAACTTGAAAATTCTATAGAAGTGGAATTAGTAGGTGATGAGGAACATGTAGGTCATCTTGAGAATTGTAAAGATGAAGTCAACACCCCAGTTCACAACTCGTGTGCTCTAAAAAGTTGAAAGTGTTTTCTCAATTCTTCTTCATAATTTTTTAATGGTAAGGATAGAGAAGAGGATTCTGGTGAATAATCAAGTATTATTGTATTGCACATTGGAAATGATATTGTTGAGCGAAAATTTTCAATCACTAATACAAAATAAATACTCTAGAACTGTAATTTTGTCTTGAATGGAGCTAAAACTAAATCAGTGCCTAGTGAAAAGATAATAATTCATAAAATTAATGTTAAGAAGTCAAAGAAGGGATCTACAAGTTGTGACCAGAAATTTGGTACTAGTAGAGTCATTTGTTTATGCCTTGTTGCAACTATTTGTAGTACGACAGTGAAAGTTAAGGACTTGTTCATTTAGTAGTAGTGTGCAACAATACTAAACAGGAACATAAGACTTCATGCACAAGTCCTCTTAATAGCATTCCATAGTGTACATCAACATGCACCATGCAGTCAACATTTCTAGATTTGAATGCAATGGTGGCACTAGCATCAATGTCTGTATAAAAGCCCTTCATCTATTCACTGCAAGTACATTTTTTTGCAGAGATTCTTATGTAGATATCCTATTCAAGGATTGCTACCATAATACGTGATCATGGTAACAACTTTTGATGATATAGAAGCATCTCAAAATGGTAAATTTTTTATTAATTAGAGATAGGATTTTGTGAAAGAATGTTTTCCATATTGGTGTAGATTGCAATGATAGGAAAAACATATTTGTTCATTCTTCTTGTTCGAGCAAACTAGCAACAAACTCTGAAAAATTGGTGAAGGCATGAAGACTCCAAGTCTTGCAACAAAAGTTAATGTCAATGATGCAAAATTAATACCTTCCTTGGCAATGAAGGGGAGAAAAATAGAGCAGGTTGTAGCAATCCATTATTTGCCAAGACAGATGATTCTATGGAGGAACTAAAGTATGGGATTTTAAGACCTCTTGGACTACTGTTGGATCACAAAAGAGACCACACCATTCATTGAACTAGGGCCTGAAAAAATTCACCATCTACCTCTAACCACCATTGACTAATTCCACCAACTACAACTTAATATCATATACCCTATCACTAAGAAATTTTTTAGATAACTAGCATAAAACATAATTAAAGTAAAAAAGGTACATTTAATTGCTCTGATTGTGTGCCAAATTGAAAGCTTTAGAAGGTGGTGTGAAGATAATTATAAGTAGATTTTAGTTGGATGGCTTTGTGGAAAATGTCCTCATAGACATGCATGTGAAATGTGGAACTATAGAGAAGGCATGGTAATTGTTTTACAAAACGTGGTCTGATGGAACACTATCATTGCTTGATATGCACATAATTGACATGCTCTTGAGGCCCTGAAACTCTGAAAAGATACAACATAAAGGTATTGGGCTAGAATCCAAAATATTTTATACGGTTCTTCATGTGTGCCACTTTGGAAACTCTAGAACAGGGCATGGAGATTCATGAACGAATCAAGGGAGTGGTTTTGAGATGAATATGTTTGTATGGAATGCCTTTGTAAGCATGTATGTGAAATGGGGAAGCATATAAATTGCAAGTGATATGTTTGACAAAATCCCTTAGCAAAACATTGTCCCATATTCTAGTTCACCTTTATAAACTTCACAAAAACTTCTCATGCCGAGTATAAAATTTTCATCAAAGTTGTTGGTGGATTATTGTATCTCTACAAATGTAAAGAACTAAACAATACTTGAAGGCGCTGACGAAACATAGCTACCAGTACCACTCTTGTGGGAACCTGGGGAAACTTTGCTGGCCATAGTTTCTGAATTCCCACCATGCAAAGGAAGAGACAACCAGGTTGGAGGGGAGTTCTTTCACTTCAATTTTGGGTGGATATACATGCAATACCCTGTTGCTAGTAGTCTCAGTGTAGCAAAAGCCCAACAATTGATCCAATAATAGGTCCCATATTCCCATTTTTTCTTTTGGAGTTCATAGGACTATTTCCATGAATAGGATAGGGCTCATCTAGACTTCCAGGAGGACTGCTTATCTTCATTATTTCCAACCCATTTAGTATAGAAAAACCATTGGTATTATCATATAGAGGACTTGTCGGCCCAACTTGGATCTGGCCCAGCTTTTCCCCAATTGAAGTGTTGGCAACAAAGTCTCGATAGAAAGACACATCCAACCCCCTTGCCTTGCTAGACATATCAAAGTCCACTAATGCAGATTGGTCATTGATAGGCACTGCAAATAAACAGATATATAGCTCAGATACCAATAACACAGAAATGCATCTGAACAAAATATGTGAGAATAGAGTCCACACTAAAAGTCCAAGAAATGTTGAAATTTTGGGTTTACAGTACTGGATGCACTCACAACCATTTCCTGTGTTGTTGCATAGACCATGTTAGGAGAAATAAAATCACTAAAAAGAGAATTGTATTTGATAAAGCTGGGATTAATAGAAGCACTCTTAGCAGTAGTTTTTATCTTCAAATACTTCTGAACAGTCTCCCAAACTCTTCACAAAGTATCATTCCTAGAATCGATCTTAGTTCCTCCCAGATTAATCGTATAGAATATCTCCAGAGCTATGCCATAGAGTGCATATCCATCCACAAGAGGATGAATAGACAGAACCCTCGTTGGTATCAACCCATCAGGGGCCAAGACAACCTCAATGGCATTGACAATTGCGAGAGACCGTTGCCTTTGCCAACATTCTTCCATCTTGCAGTAACATGGCAGCCCTAGAACTAGGTGTGGAGATCCATGAAGAAATAATTAGAAATGGGTTTCTGTATGATGTGGTTGTAGAAAATTCCCTCAGAGACATGTATGAAAAATGTGGAAGTATATGGAAGGCACGTGAATTGTTTAACAAAATGCATCAACAAAATGTTGTCTCACAAACAACCATGCTTGTAGGATATGCACATAATCAACTCATTGATGAAGCCCTAAAGTTATTTAAGGAAATGCCTCAATGGAATGTGGTCTCATGGAATGCCATGATTGCAAGATTTACATAGAATGGGCATTGTAAGGAAGCCCTGAAGCTATTTTTTGAAATGAAATTGATGGGCATAAGAGCTAATTCAAAAACATTTGTTAGTCTTCTTCCAGCTTGTGCTAGCTTGGAGCAGGGTATGGAAATCCATCAAGAAATAATTCAAAGTGGATTTCAATTTCGATGTTGTGGTGATGACTGCACTTATTGATATGTATGATAGGCAAGTCATGGTAATTATTTCGAAAAATGCATCATAGAGACCTCATGTCATGAAATGCAATGATTACAGGTTATACACAAAATGGACTTGTTCAGGAAGCCCTGGAACTCTTTAAGGAAATGCCTGATGTGAATGTAGTCTCATGGAATGCATTGATAACAAGATTTCCATAGAATGGGCATGGTGTAGAAGCCTTGGATATTTTTCAACAAATGCAATTGGCAGGTATGAAGCCAGACTCAAAAACATTTGTCAGTATTCTTCTAGTATGTGTCAATTTAGAAGCTTTGGAACAGGGTATGGAGATCCATGATAAAATAAGTAGAAATGGATTCATGTTTGATGTCATGGGGGTGCATTCCTTGATAGAAATGTATGCAAAATGTGGGTGCATTCATAAGTAAGTTGAATTATTTGAGAAAATGCCTCAATGAAATATAGTCTCATGGAATGCAATGATTGTAGGATACACAATGCATGACTAGGGCAAGGAGGCACTAAAACTCTTTGAAAAAATGAACCATTATGGGATGAACTCGAATCATGTGACCTTAGTGTTTTATCTGCATGAAGCCATGCAAATTTAGTTGATGAAGGCTATAAATATTTTTACTGCATGAGAGAACATTAGCAGATCACACCTGCAATGGAGCACTATATATATATATATATATATATATATATATATATAATATTATATATATATATATATATATAGATATGTATGTATATATATATATAGATATGTATGTATATATATATAGATATGTATGTATATATATATATATATGTATGTATGTATGTATATATATATATGTATGTTTGTCTAATCGGCATGCACTTAGCATCGATAGAAAATCTTCCATATCATCTTTGGAAAGCTTGGGAATGGCATGAAGGACCTTCCAAATGAAGAGGAATGGAGCCCAACCAAAAGGGAAATCCTCACATGTGTTTCCTCAGCTTTTGCTACACCAAAGGCTGGACTCGCCTAAGGGATCACTGCAGCAACCTCCACTGACAACATCTGAATGCAAAGCACCCTCAAGTTATCCCGTAGGCACGGGTCAATCTATTTTCGCTCTTCTAGGAAGAGGCTGGCAATGGATTCAACAAGCTTGAGGATTTTATCAGAGAGAGGAGGATTCAACCCATATGGGATCACAATGTGATGGAAATTTTAGTTTTTTGGATTTGGTTTCTATAGAAAAATAGTTTGGAGTGTTAGATTGGGCTCAAAATGGAATGTACAAAAGTGATCTTTGGTATTTATCTGCGGCTTCATGTCTCGAAGCGAGAATGGGATAGTTTTTATAGTATAAATCAAACTCTAATCTGTACCAGAATGGTAGTCTCATGCTTTTAAAGATGAACTTAAAGCTGGGAATGACTCACCAGGTTTTGAATATATTGAAAAGAGGAAAGCTGCTTCAAGAAGATGGATATTTCCAACGACAACAAGAATATATGTCTCCGAGTTTTTGAATGATAATGGTTCCTAGCTCTGGAAAATCTTGGAAAACCCTGTAGAGCTGCCTTATTTCTCTATAGAGCTCTGGAAGTTTAGTTATTTGGCACTAAACACAGTCTCTGTAAGTTGGCCGATAGAACTGAGACTCTCTTGGAGTCGATCACGTGACCTGAACTTTGGATCAAACTGCATACAACAAACACGCCCATATCATTCTTGGACCGAACTCCATCACCGATTTCTAAGGCCAAAAATCGTGCTCCTCTACACAGGGTTCAACTGTAAGTGCTTATTCTAATGGTAGTTTGAATCATATGTTAGTTTAGAAAAAATGTGAACAATGTTTACCTATAGCCATGATGTGAAGAAGAGAGATACCTGAAGCTAGCATACAGAGATATCTGCCTAGCTTGGTCTAGATGCTAAAGTACAGTATGAACAAATCCCCTTAGTATCCTCGACCAGAATCATTTCCTGTCCATGAAGATCTGATGATGGTATTTGATATTGCATCTGCCCCAATGGACTGAATATTTGATTGTAGCATTTGATATTGGGTTTGCCGCCATCAATGCATTGAAGATTAGATGGTGGCTTTCCATATTGGGTCCACTAGTAGTAAAACCATAATTCATAATTCTCTCAGATGTCATTTTTGGGCATTATGAAAAGTTTGTTGGGATGTCATTTTCCCGTGGGCATTATGAAAAGTTTGTTGGATGTCATTTTCCCGCACTGTGAAAAGTTTGTGGTTGGGAGGGGTATTGTAAAACAAAATTAATGTTTAAATTTTTAAAAGTGTTAAATTTTCCAATGTTCAGAAAATAGATATAATATTTTATTTGCACTTTTACATATTTTAGTTGTATTTGAGAAAATGGTGAAATTAGTATATCGCTCCCAGTGCTCACGGTGTCATATCCCAAAGTTGTGACCTCCAAGAAATTTTTATACTTTTTCCTTGCTAACCCAAGCCCCCCTCTCTGGCATGCAATCTAGAACCTCAAATAGTTGCCCATGATTGCACATTATTTGCACCATGGAGGAGTTCAAAATAGTAGCAGCTAGCTATAATGCACACATTGAACATGTGCAGAGGTGATTACCTCACATCATAGGAGAAGAAACATCTTCAAAAGGAGTGCACACACAAATTAGATACATTAAGGAGGTACTCAAGTACAATGAAAGCTAATGGGGAATGAAAACACCAAAAATATTTCTGAGTCCATAGTAGTGTAGTGTCTTCTAATGATTCCCTAGTAGTGTAGTGTCCTCTACTTTGTAGAACATCCTAGAAACCATGCTCCACCTTTTTTTAAACTCCACACATATCAACTTACATATAGGGAAGACTCCATTAACAATCCTTGCTCTAGACCAAGAGTGAACTTTACTTAGAACTAAAATATTAAAGCAATGTAATGTTGACCCTACTGTCACTACCACATCCAGTGTTTTATGTGTTGCATTAAAACCAAATACTTTTCAAGAATAATGGGAGCATCCTGGTAGCTCATTTTCTTGTGATCTATGAGCATTCATTTGCACTGGCTTCAGAGTCCATAGTCATGTAGTACCTTCTAATTTTCGGGGCATACTTGGATGATAAATCCTTTGACTGTTTAAAGATATAAAGATTTTAGTGCAATACCTGGAGGGCACCGTGAAAATCAATCATATTCCAATGGTTCCCTTGACTCGCGTCATGGTATTTGGTCTGTAAATTTCCTTGGATGTCACCATGGCCTTGTAGCAAGCCACCAAAATGGGCTCCGTCGCTCAAGGAGAAATCAATCTTTGGTTCTTCTTGCTGCATCCTCTCATGCTCAACGGCCCTACCTTGGGCTTCTATTATCTGCCAGACTCCCTGACCTCCCTCCTTTCAAGCTGATGGCCTGCCATTTCTGTTCAAATTTTTTTAATTCAGTTACCAAGCTAGTAGATCACTAACCATGGCACCTTTTTATTGGAAGTTTACACAAAATTATAGAGAAACAAAACGCATTGTAGTTGCCGATCGACATCATAACACTAAGTAAAATTTAAAGAAAATCTGACCCTTCATAGAGGAATCATTCTAGTTAATTTATGATTGTCTACTAAATAAAGTTTTTTTGTGATTGATTTGGATAATCCACACAGGCTATGCTTGTCCCTTTTTTCGTGTGTTGGCTCCCATTTTTTCATGAAGTAGGTA